>JAQQAC010013566.1:5196958-5294877 GCA_029783875.1 Phataginus tricuspis | reverse complement strand
AGAAAATTTTTGCATATTTTTCCTTTCCTTCAATGCTTAACTCCTTCTCTGTTAAGGTTTTCTAGAGTGTGACTTTCTGAACTGTGCCACTCAGTGGAGGTGTGGCATGCATTATTTACAGATGTGAATAAGATGGTAATCCCTTCCTATCAGAAAAACTCAGGCTAGGACTGGACAGCTGGAGCTCCCAGCTCTCTGGGGGTGAGAAGTCTTGTCCTTTTATCTAAGTTTTGTTTGAAATATTATGTTTTTCTGTTTATGTTATGATATGAAAAAGATTGGAAGCATAAATTTAAAATCTTATTTTTGCCTTTTAATTTTAATACAACATAGTTACATTGAATAATTACTAGATTTACCAGATGTTCAAAATCCTTGGCTTCCTTGCTCTTTTCCTCTAAGTCCTTTGATTTGACTTAATTTTTATTTTTTAATGAAATAAAGTTGAATGTTAGGGTTTTTAAAACTGAAAATGAATGGAACCCAGCCTTAATTTGCTTAAGTAAAATAGTTCATTTTATAGCACACTTGGGATAAAATGGTATCAGGTGCAGTTGGATGACCATGATGGATTCCCCAGTTTTGCTTTCACACTCCTCTTGTGTTTGCAAGGTGGCCACAGTCAAATATAGGGCTACATCTTCCCATGTACATAATAACTAATGAAAATTGGTTTTGTTTTTAATTGACTTATTCATATAAGCCTCATGCCTATTTCTGTATATATGCACTGTGGCCCAGTTGAATGAATTGTATTGATTACCTTGTACACAAAGGTCATTACTGCTTCTAGTTTCCACTTTATCTTAATTTTTCATATGAAAACTCAGGCAGTTTACAAAGCAGTGTTCCAAGGATTTGAAACCAGGTAGCTTGATTCTAGAGCCTTGGCTATTCAACATTCAACAGTATAGTATCTGGTTATTTCCTTTATCCTTGGCATCTCTTGTATGTTGAGGAAAAAGTATGATCAAAGACACTTCCTTAATATCCCAGAGTAGAAGGTGATCAAGCTAGAAATAACAGAAAGCAATTTTAATACCAAATATGAGGAAGCATTTATACTTCCCATTCTACTTGGGTCCCTTTTTGAGTACATATCCACCTAGATCTTAACTACCATCATGTGACAGGGGCAATTTTATATACATCAGGGATTCTCATAATCATTTACAAATTAAGAAGAGAGAAGGGACATTTCCCTTTTCATACTAGACTAAGGCTACATTGCCAACCCATACTCTACTCCAAGATTGTCCATTTTCCTGTAACTGCTCACATAACTAGAACACTCTCAAGTGCTGTTACCAGACCAAAAACTCATTTTATTATTTAACACATTTTGGATCATCTACTCCATGCTCATCATAATTGCAGGCACTCTGTCAGTCAGAGCCTCAAGGAGTTGATTGGCACCAATCCTCCAACTTCAGTCTCTTCCTCGTTTTTTTGTTGATTATTCCAGATCTTTGTGTTTCCATATAAACTTTGAAATCAGTTTCTTGGTAACCACAGAATAATTAGCAGGATTTTGACTGGGATTGTATTAAATCTATAAATCGAGTAAAAAAATTATCTTAATGATATTGATACTTCCTATCTACGAACATCAATTATCTACCTTTTATTTATTATTTAGTTATCTGGATTTTTTATATCTTCCATCAGAGCTATATGGTTTTGCTCAAATGGGCCTGTTACATATTTTGTTAGATTTGCACTTAAGTATTTCCTTTTTTTGGGAACTAATGTAACTAGTATTGTGTTTTTAATTTCAGATTCCAGTTGTTCGTTAGTGGTATATGGAAAAGCAATTGAATTTATATATTAACCTTTTATTATAACTTTGTTATTCTAGTTATTTATTAGTTTCAGGAATTTTTTGTTGATTCTTTGGGAATTTTCTACATGGTCAGTAAGGTCATCTGTGAACAATGACAGTCTGATTTCTGCCTTCCCAATCTCTACCCCTTTATTTCCTTTTGTTGTCTCATTTCCTTAGCTTAGACTTCCAGTAGAATGTTGAGTAGAAGTCGTGAGAAGGGACATTCTTGTTTTGTTCTTGATTGTAAGAGGAAAGCATGTAATTTTTAGCCATTAAGTATGATGTGAACTGTGGATTTTTATAAATGTTCTCTACCAAGTTGAAGAAATTGCCCTTTATTCCTAGTTTGCCGAGAGTTTCATGAATGGTGTTGGTTTTTATCAAATGATTTTTCAACATATATTAATATGCTCATATGATTTCTTTTCTTCAGTCTATTGATATAGAGAATGTCATGATCAAGTTGGGTTTAATCTCAAGAATGCAAGAATATTTTAATAAAACAAAATACATTCACATGCAAAAGAAATTAATGTGATTTTTATCTCCAAAGAAAAGTGCCAAAAAAAATATCTGATACATGTAGTTTGCTATTAATATGGAAAAACATGACTCCTGTTTATTGTCATAAAAAAGTTAATTGCAGATGGATTATATATATTAATTGAAACTCTTAAGATTTTAGAATTTCTAAGAAAATCTAGGAAAATGTCTTTAAGATCTCAAGACACAAATCAAACAGAAATGAATGCAAATATTATAAAATAGACTGAATTTTAAAATCCTCAAGAGACACAATAAATATGAAAACACAAATCCCAGATTTACAGGAGATACATTTGCTGTACATATACACAAGAGTTGCTATATAGACTATGCAAAGAAACTTTACAAATGAAAGAAAAAGGCAAATAATCTAAGTAGAAAGAATAAGCAAAGGTTAAAAAAAGAAAAAGAAAAGGAAAAAATTACTTTTATTGTGAAAAGTAATTCACAGAAACAAAAAGGCTTATGAACAATAAATACACTTACTAGTAATCAGGAAAACCACAGAATTAACCCAATGAGCAGTTCCCAGATTGGCCAACGTGTAAAACTCTAAAAATAAAAAATAAAAACAATCCCTGGGATGAGGAGAGTGAGAACACCTAGACACTGCTTCTGGATATATAAATGGACATAAAAGCTTGGCCTTACAGCAAAATTTAATGAAACTGAAGTTATTTATGTCCTCTGACCTAGTAGCTTAATTCTTACACTAATACAGGTGGAGATGTACTAGAATGCTAATTGAGGCATTGTTTTCAATATAAAATACAACTTAAATATCTATCAATAAGATAATGGAAAAATAAACCAGTATTTTCTTGCAATGGAAATATGTAGGTGGTAGGAAATATGAAATAATGCTTATCTATAAATGTGAATTAGTTTCATAAATATAGTGCTTCTAGGTGCACAGTGGTGGGTAGACAATTCGATTGCTAAAGAAAACTTACAGGGCCTAAAATGACAATGCTTACAAATCTACCACTTATTGCAGCAAAGAATACAATATCGCAACATTAAATTAAGGATTTATTTCATGACCAAAGCTATCTCACAACATGTGGTCTTGAAATGCCAGGCTCTAGCTCCTATTTTCCTCCTTCAATAAGGAGAAACTACATAAGGAGAAAATATATTTCTACATATTCCCTTGGATCAGAAACCATCAAGGTATGCGCAAAATACCTCAGAACCTACAACTGCAAAATAGGTTTCTTAAACCATAGTGGTCACATGGTCATATTCTTGCTTTGCAACAATTTAATAGCAAAGTCTTCTGGCTTACCATTATCAATCTTACCATTATCAATAAACAGTGATGATAAGCTGGTACAAACTCACCCTGAACTCTTTGTACCATGATTATAAAAAAACACTATCAATCAGTATGTGCCATGGTTTGACCAGAATTAGTAACATGCAGACACCTTAGCAAATAGTTCAGGGTAATTCAAGGACTTCAGAAATTAGCCTTCATTGTACACTGTGGGGGATTGGGGTGGATTAAGAGACGCATGTGGATTATGATATCATTCACATAAAGTTTGAAATCCTACTAAACAATACACAGAAAGATAGCATAATGTAGATATACACCTTAAGTTCCCTTAACATGTTGTTAAAATATAGCATATGAAGGTTAACATATGTATTTAAAATATAAAGAAATACATGCACACATGATCACTAAGTACAGCACAATAGTGGCTTTACATAGAGGGAAGGGCTTTTGAGCAGAAAGCTGTAGAAAGAGTTGAAACTGTATTAATATTCTATTCCTCAAACTGTGTGATGTTGAGTACATGTCTGTTCATTATATTGGCCTTTCTAACTTGTGTCTCAAATTTTTCAAGATATTTGAAAAATAACTGTGGAATAGAAAAGCCACAGAATGCAAAGAACTAGTGCAAAGAACATTTAAATGTAAAAATAAGAATAAACAACAGTGGGAGTTATAATTAAAAAAGAAACACACCATGGGTATTTATACAGAGACGTCATGGTTGTCATAAGAGTGACAGTGATTGACAGAAGAAACACAAATAAAAGATAAACAAGTTATTTTTTAATATGATCTCATGGTCTAAGAAATGAAGAACTTATAGCCACAAGAGGACTTGCAGAACCTTGAGCCGAGGAGTGGCTGTCAGAGCCATCGCTGTGTTTCCTCTTCAGGTGTGCATAATGCCACCATTGGCCTAAGAACTGGACTCTCCCTGAAGTTTCTCCATAAACCCTGTCTATTCTCTGATACACCTAGCAGTCAGGGCCCTATTCTGGCCCACGGGCTTGAAGCAATCTGTTGTAAACTACAGTGCATCTGTATCACTGTGTAGGTGCTCTTACTCTGGACATGGACACTATAGTCCCTTTTATCAGCATTATAGCTGGTGTTGACCTGTCCCTTAGTTGACTCATCTACTTTATATCCATAACAATGAATATTAAATTGACTGTAAAATCTGTTTGGCAATCATTCTACATTACCCTAACTTCTTCATTCTCACTTTCTTAGAAATGTTGCTTATGTCTTAGTCACTCTTTAATATCCCCATACTGTTCCTCACTCTCAGTTTATGGATTACTGTACTATCTTACTCAGAATATTAAAGAAATAAGAAAGGAATTTGACACTTCTCCCTGATGTATTCACTCATCTTTCACTTCTGACACTATGATCACCTGTCTGTACACCTATCTGTGCTCTAAACCTCAAGCTGTGTGTATGAAACCATCCTCTCTCACCTACTCAGTGACAGAATTATATTAATTTTCTTGTTTTCTGCATTATCATCTGCCCCTCTCTGCCTTGCCATCCTCACCAGGAATAAAAATTCTGTTATCTCTTCTGTCATCATAAACCCTATTGACCCCACTTCTGTCACCAGATAAACCCTGTTTGTGTTCCCTTTATAGAAACATCTGGAAAGAATTGCCCATACTTAGTATTCCCCTTGATTCTCCACTTTTATCTTGTAAACATTGTGCAATCAGCTCTTTCCCCTGTGGGTGAATGAACACTGTGCATTGAACATTACAATTGATCTCCGTGCAGCATGGGGAACAATGGGTGCCACTCTCTTGCCTGGGACACTTTCCTCCCTTAAATCCAAAAGGCCACACTGTTTTGGTTTTCATCCGTTACTGTTAACTTCCAGTCTGGTTCCTATAGATTTGCTAGTTCTTCTCCATCTCCTTAAACTATCCACTTTCGAGTAATCCTGGGTTCCATCCTTGAATGTGAACCTTAGATTACAACTGCTTCTCACACTTCTCCTTACTCCCCATCCTTCTTTATTAATTTCTGTAACATGTTTTGCAATCTGACAAAGTGTATGCTACTTGCTTAATTTTTATTGCCTATTTCCCTCTAATATAAGTTCCAGGAGGAACGCGGTTTTCTTTCTTTTGTTTACTCCTGGACTTCTAATACTTAGAAAAGAACCTGGAACAAGGTGAATGTGCAGTGAAAAACAGTTGAATAAACATTGAAAAGTGAGTGCTTACGTGCCTCTCCTCCTGACGCTACTGCTTCAGCTCTGTTCGGCAGTGGCCATTAGATAAAGCTTTGGGGGCTAAGACAAGCACAGGGGCCTGTTAAGTTCCAAGACCCCTAGATATGAAAAAGTATTTGAGGATAAAACAGTTGGATACAGTTACACCTAACTAGTTTGAACTCACTCCCCACCCGCTTACACACAAATAATTGAGGAAGCTGTATTGCCAAATAAGGCTTAGTGATTAGTCATGTTTACTTTTTAATCCATGATCTTATTTCTTGTCTCTCAAATTTGCATCAATGAAGTGAGTTGTAAATGAATTGCATGTCTGAGGAGGAGAACCCTCTCAGTCCCCAAGATATAACCAAATAGGAAAATAGACAAGAAATATATTATCCAAAGTCAAGAAGAATGTACAGGAAGGTCTTTCTAAATTGCATCGGGGAGCTGCTACAAGAGCTAAATAAGTACTCAGTTCACCAGTGGGGTAGGACATCCTTGCTCTTCATACCCAAAGGATATGATATTTTAAATTTCATCAATCTCTTACCTTTCTCATTGCTGCATAATTAATATGTTGAAAGCCCATTACTTTTCTTTTGGTTGTAGTTGAAACAAGTTAAAATATATTGTTAATCACAATAAATGTTACTGGATTAGAATTCCTTGCTAAAAGATTATCAAATTTGATCATTTTTAAAAACCTCCAACTCTCTTTTGTTTACCATAAACATAATCTAAACAGAAAATACTGAGAAAATAAATGAAAAAAAGGCATAGAAGAGAAATACTAATCAAAATAGGTAAGACAGTTATTTTAATAGCTGTATCACCCATAAAAACTTTAGGACAAGTAGAAGGTTTAAGGGCAGAAAATTTAATATACAGTGATTGAAGGATCATTTCATGCGGGATTGAAAAGAAGTTTATGTTGCCCCTGGTTTCCCCCAAAAGCCTGAAATTTTGGAAGCAGGATGTTAGACAAAGGAAAGAATTAATATTATAAAGTCAGATGATGTAATGAAAGAGAATTACTTAAAATATGGTCAAAATCAACTACCCCCCGGACCAAGAAAATGCTATCAAAAGAGTATGAATATTGTTTAAGGAATGTTTTTCTAGTCAGGGTTCAGTCAATTAAACAGAAATTATTATAGACATTTAAAGCAGAAAGGAATTAACACAGAAAGTGTGGTGTCTGCAAAAGCTATGGGCAAGAATGAAGAGATGATTGTTGTTTGCCATGGCCAGAATGCCCCAGAAGTCTGCTGTGACTCCATCTGAAAGGCAGAAGTAGGCAACCGGCAGGCAGAGGTTGTACAGAAAAAACTCTACATGCATCAAAGTCCACATCATCTGGCACTGTCTCTAAATCTCTTATAAGTGTATATCAATGACAGATCGTAAGCTGCATCTAGAATATTAGAGGCAAGAAAGTCTGGACACATAATTCTAAGACTTTCAACCCCTGCAGGGGAGCGTAGGGAAGAAAGCCAATGCTAATACAAAAACTTTCAGAAAAGTTACCAGGCTTCCAAGTTCGTTGCTCTCAGTTTATGTGAAGATATTCACATTTTACATATTTTATTTTAAAGTGTCCTTTTTCTAATGTTACTTTTCAAATCTTTTTTCTCTCTTCCTCTTCCTTTTTTCTCTGTTTGTTTCTTTCTTTCTTATTTCCATCATACTTAATATCATTAAATATGTTTCTAATTAGGTAACATACAGTAAAATAGTTGCAAGGACACTCCAACAAATGAAAATCTTTAACACAACACTAAAGTCAATGTAATTGTAGAGTGAAATCAGAACACAAGAGAAAGGAGGAAAATTTTAAAAGAACTATTAACAACATTAACAAAAACTGACTTTCTGTCATGTTCAAAATGACATGTCTGAGTACTTTAAAAGGGCAATTAATTAAAGCAAACAATATTCATATGAAATGGAAAATATTGTCTACCCATTTATGTGGAAAACTGAAAGTTTTAACAGAAGTCAAGAGTCGCTTGAGTGGAGATGTCAAGTAACTAGCTTAATATACAAGTCTTGAAATCTGGTATAGTAGCCCAATTAGAAGTATTTGTCAGTCATACTCAAAGAGATGGTATTTTAAAGCCTGTCAAATTAAATGAAGATGATAGATTAAGTAAAGTGTGAACAGAAAATTGACCAACCACTGAATTTATCAAAATGGATATAAATGAAGATATTTTGTTGGGTAAGAAGAGTAAAAACTAATGAGTTTAAGAAAAACTGTGTGAAGAAAACCTAGAGATAGTGATCATCTTTACTATAATGTGGTACAGCTGGTGGAGATAGTTATGGTGTAAAAAATATTTTCTCTGAAAGGGGAACCCTCCTACACTGCTGGTGGGAATGCAAATTAGTACAACCATTGTGGAAAACAGTATGGCGTTTCCTCAAAAAACTCAAAATAGAAATACCATTTGACCCAGGAATTACACTCCTAGGAATTTACCCTAAGAATGCAGCAGCCCAGTTTGAAAAATACATATGCACCCCTATGTTTATCGGAGCACTATTTACAATAGCCAAGAAATGGAAGCAACCTAAGTGTCCATTGGTAGATGAATGGATAAAGAAGATGTCATATATACACACAATGGAATATTATTCAGCCATAAGAAGAAAACAAATCCTACCATTTGCAACAACATGGATGGAGCTGGAGGGTATTATGCTCAGTGAAATAAGCCAGGCAGAGAAAGACAAGTATCAAATGATTTCACTCATATGTGGAGTACGAGAACAAAGAAAAAACTGAAGGAACAAAACAGCAGCAGACTCACAGAACCCAAGAATGGACTAACAGTTACCAAAGGGAAAGGTACTGGGGAAGAGGGGTGGGAAGGGAGGGATAAGGGGAGAAAAGGGCTATTACAATTAGCACACATAATGTAGCAGGGGTGGGGCTGGGGTGCTGGGATACAGGGAAGGCAGTATAACACAGAGAAGACAAGTAGTGATTCTATAACATCCTACTATGCTGATGGACAGTGATTGCAATGGGGTATGTGGTGGGGACTTGATAATAGGGGGAGTCTAGTAACTATAATGTTGCTCATGTAATTGTATATTAATAGCAAAATAAAAAAAATTTCTCTATGGAAAATTATAAAATGAGTAATGAGCGAAGAGAGTAAAAGAGTGAATGAAGGAATGATTCTTGGGTTTATGTTCCTGAGTAAAGAAAAGTAGATGGGATCTAGTGAGCAAGTGGTACCATCCATCCTTATTAGTAGGAGTAAGGATAGACTATGTGAGAACAGTGATGGATGGGTTAGAAATGAGATGCTGGGTACCACTACAGTGTCTTTCTCTGATTATTTCTATTTTCTCAGTGGAATGGAAGAAACGTAAGAGTACAATAGCAGTGGTGGTGGTGTAGCATTTTGAGGAAAGAGAAGATGGTGTCAAGTGTATCGTGGAGAGAGTGGAAGAGGTACTGGACTGGGGATTGCAGGAGAGCTGCAGAGCCCCTGTTGAGGGCCCACCTGAAGTTGGTTGTCATGATTTAAAATGAGACCAGTTAACAAGGTTGGGTATGGCTCTTCAGATTTGATGGCAGATTCCCAGATTGTGGCTTCTCTAGGCAGCTTTAAGGGTGAAACTGATTAGCAGGCTACTGAGGATGTCTCAAGGGAGTGATAATAATTGTAAGCCAATGATTCTAATCTGGAAGTGGAGAAAAGTGAAAAAAGATGGGGACCAGGACTAGGAAATAAGTGACAGTGCTGTTGGACAGCTGCACCTGGGAGGTCTCCCCTTGTGCACCAGGTGAAACCTCAGCCTGGACGACGGAGGGTTCTTGACTCTGAACTAGAAAGAATTTTTGAGCAGGTAAGAAGAGTGTAGGTAAGGAAGGAGTTGATTAGAATGAGAGTAGAAATGAATGGCAGTGCCTTGCAGGCAGCTGAGAGCTGGAAAATTCAGAAGTGCAGAGGAAAAAATTGCTTAACATTTTCTTGGTATAGGGCAGATTCCCTTGCCATCTGTTAAAGCCAGGGTCACTTGGAGTCCATGTCTACTTGGATCTGCATGGTGTGGGGGCTAACCCCTACCACCCCAGGGTTTGGGGAGCCGCGGAGCATGGGATGGACTGAGATTATGTTCTGTGAACTTCCCAAAGAAGGGAGATTTTCAGGCAGACTCCTGCACCTGCAGTTCCATATGGGTCACGCAGGTGGTGGGATCTTGCAGGCCCACATCTGAGCTCTCAGCAGCCCCTTCCTACTCAGGGGTAAAATGGAGACTGGAAACAGAATGAAATAGCAAAAAGACAAAACACAGTAAAGTTGAGCAGTGAGAAAGCTTTATTTAAATGTATGCACTTAAAGAGAGAAAAAATGCTGGTGTCCTCAGAGAGGAGGTGTGCTAAAAGAGTGGGGTTTCTGTCTTTTAAGCATTTTTCAAAGGATAGGGGTATAGACTTGTAAAGTGGTCTCAAAATGCTTATCACCAGTGAAAGACATTAAGTCTCTTCTATTATCAGTCCTCCAGGTAACTCTGCAAAATCAACTTAAAACAAGAAATTTGTCAGTTTCTCTTCAGGATAGCAGCTTCCTTCTGGGAACATATCAATCAAGACTGCCCACCTGCCCCCAAAGTGGATTGAGTTATTGTCTGTTTGCTGAAGAATATGTTAGGAATCTCATTTCCTAACTTCCTGGTTTTTAAAATGGAACTTTAGCTTTAAGATGGAATCTTTCCTGTTCTTACTATACTGTTTATATCTCAGCATTTTTCATCACAGGCAGGAAAAATTAACTATGGTGCTTGTCCCAGGTCCCTGCCCTACATAAACAGGGTCAATAAATTGTTAGCTCTGATGGGGCCAAAACTTATTAGTAAAGCCACTGCAAGAGATGATTGAACTTTGAAGAGACATTGCCAGGGAAATCCAGTGACAATAAATAGGTCTATTTTAAGGAAATGATAGAGAATAAACTGAGAGAATAGAAAGGATATTTACAATGTAAGAAAATAATTCCTGCTTGATTATACCTTAGCATTGAAAATGCAATGCATTTTACAACATAAAGCATAAGACTGTGCATTTTTAAAACTGTTTTGTACTTCAAGTTGAGATATATATGTGTGTATGTGTATATAAACGACTCAGGACATATAAAGAATTTCAAACTACTCATTCCATTTTAAGTACATACCAACTGCCATCGACTAAGAATTAAAATAGAATGTTTTTATCTCAATTTTAAGGGAGAGAAAAAAATTGGGGTTCTGGGAGGATGGGGTGTTGTGAATTACATTAGAATATTACACTAGGTACAATGAAGGAACTGGTTATTACAAAGAAAATTGAATAAGTTAAACTCAAACTCTAGAGCGATATGAACTAGAAAGTATGGAGCAAATCACTAACTCAAATGAGAAGCACAGCTGAGAGGCTGGTGTATTTTTGGAAGAGCATCTTTGCATGCTTTTGTGCCGTCCTTTTCTTTGTATCAGGGGATGAACTAAGGATAAACAGCTAACAGAGCTTAGGTGAGAGACATAATAAAAATCCCGAACAAAATTTTCAAATTACACAAAATTGGACAAATATAAGAGTTTATTCCTAAAGAACTATTGAAACCCAGCTTTAGTCAGGACAATGTAGCAATGGCAGTAGCTTATTATACACTGCAAATGACCAGAATTTGACAGCTTTCAGCTACCTTTTCCAAGAAAAGCCTGTTATCAAGATTTTTTCATGGTAAATGCTTTTAATGAAGCCCTGTGGGCAAGTTGTCATGGTGTACACATGTCATTTTGCATGTTCCTGTTTAAAGAATGAGATGAAAAGTGCTGCGAGCGCCTTGGACAGCGGTTCTCCATAGAACATGAGTCCTCTGCGGCCTCTAATGACCATATGTGTAAGACCTTAATAATGACACAATTTCCTGCTGAATGTCTTGCTGTTGTCCCACAGGGAACAGTTTCACTGATGTATCAAACTGTTTAGTGACAATGCCTATTCTTATAGTCTCAATTTTCTACCTTCGGAGTTTTTTTGACACATTTTTTTGTTATATAAGGATTTGGAATGAACTACAAAGAAACTGCTCTTTATCTCTCAGCAGAAGCAAAAGTAGTTTTCCTTAGAACTTAACTAATTCATCAATTTATTTAAATCCTGTGATGAATTCTAATATTGGTGAAAATGTATTTTATGTAAAACAAATATTTAAGAAACATGAACACAATGGCTATGTAAACAGATAGTAACTGCACTAGAGGGGGTGAGGATTTAATAATACGGGTAACTGTTGAACCACTGTGTTGTGTATTTGAAACCAATATACTATTGTACATCAATAAAAAAAAATAAGCAATGCCACTGTAGCCTCTCTAGTCGTCAAGCCACAACGCAGCAAAGAGAAGCCTATGAAAAATACTTGATCTTGCAATACTCATTTTTGCGAATATGAATGAACTTAAGCTGGGATAATGCAATGATCTATCAGTACAATTAAAATCCCATTAAAATATATGTATTAAAAAATCTATGCATCGTGTTCCACATATACATGTCAATTCACTCATGTAATAAGTAATGACATAATTTTTTCTAGTTTATTATGAATACGAGGTAACTTTTTTCATCTCTACTGCCTTTCCCTATATTTTTCAGGTATTATATTTACCTGTATTGAAATAATCGCTCTTTGGAATATTTTACTGTATAAATATTTGTGTACTGTTCATTTATAATATATAAAAAAGCCAGAAAGATAGATCAATGCCCAATCAGAAACAGGTTTAATTCAGATTTTTTAATAACAAGATGGCAACTCCAAGGTTTGGTTGCTAGTACTCGGTTCAGGAGTAGTATTAGTTAAAAAGAAGGCTGGGGTAATAAATAGGCCCCAACTGCATAAGGGTCAAAACTGACACATTTATTTTTGGTTCACATCCTAGCAGTCAGGAATGGGAAATTTTTTTTTTTTTTTTTTTTTTTAAGATTCAGGAATCTAGGCTGATAGAGGCTCTGACATCCTTCAAATATGTCTTTGAGGTTTTCCAGAGGGTAGAATCCATCCCAGTCATCCAAAAATGGAAACACTTTTTGACAGGCACATGAAGGTTTTCCAAGAGTCAGGAGTGCAAGTAAAATTTATTCTTCCTACTCACATGGAGTCTGGGTCTAGACCAATCAAGAAGTGGAAACTCATTTTGATTATTAATAGCCTGCAGTTTGCATAAGTATCTTCCCTTAAGACCTTATCAATATATGGGCCTTATAAATGCTACAAACACATTCATTGAGAATGGTTCAGTCCACATGGATTAATCAATTTTAAATGCATTTAAAACATCAACAAATATTGAATAGGTCTGAGGTTTTATTATTAAATATTTATTCATCCTCAGTGGGACACTCAAAAAAATCTTACACAGCTATATAATATCTGTACTACTATTTATTCTGTTATTTTCCAAGTTTGATATGATCTGTTATTTGACTGATTGATTTTGTATAATATTTCCTGGCATATTCAGCTTTAAAAAAGTAAAAGTAGCAATTGGTAAATTCCTTATCAGAACTGATGTACCAATTGTAAGGAGTTGATATTTCTATTATGTGCAGTTTAAATTCTAGTCTATTGAACAGAAATTATGTCTTTTTAATGCATAGGGCTATATTCCAAAATATTTGAAATACCAGAGGTGCAACTTTCTTTAAAATCACAACCAAAAAAAAATTCTTTATTAAACGTATGTTATGTGCCATGTACATTATGAGGTCCCAGGGTTGCAAAAGATACATGATTTAAAGAGATTACAGCATAATATAGAAACAGGCCTGTAGACTAATTGGAGAGTAATGTAAAGACAAAGTATTCAAAATGCCTTTACAAATCTTTTTATTACTGAGGTAGTGTTTTAATAATCTCTCTTGATGAAATCACAAAACTAAATAGCTTTGATATTATTTAAAAGAATCCTTATTGTCATTTTTTAACTTCAATTTATTTAACTCTTTCTACTTCAATATGTGATTTCAAAACCACTGAATTAAAATTCAGAGAAGACAAGTAGTGATTCTCATCTCACTACACTGATGGACAGTGACTGTAATAGGGTTGGTGGGGGGGACCTGATGAAGGGGGTAGTTTAATCATCACAATATTGCTCATGTTATTGTGGGTTAATGACACTAAAATAAAATAAATTGTAAAAAAAAATTGGGGGGTTGCATGATGTAGTCAAGCTAGACTTCTAAATATCCCCCTTATAGAAACTAATGTTAATAAGAATAAAAAAGGAAAACATACAAGCAAGCCAGGAAAACACACTACAGCAGACAGACAAAGAAGATGCCAAACCCCATGTTTTAATCTTATTGAAAGCAGTGCTCATTGAAAGAAAGGCATATTTACATTTTTGTATTTTCAAAAACCTTTCATTTGGTTCCATGCAGATTTCATATCTCCTTCCTATGCCCTGGGTAAAAATTAAAGTTAGGGGAAAGAAAACCTGAAGAAACCGTGATCCCAACACACACACACACACACACACACACACACACACACACACACACACACACTCCTGCAAAGACAGACCAAAGGGAAAACACTCTTGGGGAAGAGTGGCGACATTCTTTCCTCATCACTTTGGTATCCAAGGTAGGAAATAAATTCTGGATGTCATTCATTTGGTAGCTCTAAGCTAAAAAGAAGTTGAATGGATATATCTAGAGGTAATTGTTTTTAGCAATACTGAAAATGAAAGAGACAATAAAAATAATCCCTTTAGAAAGCAAGATAAAGTACAAACCTAGGTAAAATTAGGTCTTCTGGGTGAATGGCATACAGTTTACAAAAGAGGAAAATCTAAAAGCTATGGTAACAAGAACATCATTGGTTGCCATGGGCTAGTGAGCCAGTAGAAGGGCATGTGATTTAAAAGAGAATTAGGACATATTTAGTATGATAGTAATTGTCTAAATCTTGATTACTGTGGTATTTACAAACTATCAACATTTGTTGAAATTCATAAAATCAGCCAGTTAAACTGGATGAATATGATGGAATGCACATTATATCTCAAGTTGGTGAAAATGAAATCAAGAAAAAAATGGAAATATTAAGCATAAAAGGAGGTATGGCAGCCCAGATATTTAGAAGCATCTCCTAAAAACAATAAGTAGGGAGGAAGAGATTGTGAGCTGAGACTTGAAACTGAGAGGAAGTGTCCATTAGTGGTGGGATCCCCTATGGGCAATCTGCAGTATCAATTCTATAGTTAGTTGACAAAGTTTTTGACTAGCATGGAAGTGCAGGATAAAACTAGATATTTTTACACTAAACCAGAACCCTTTAAATGGGGCTAAAGTGGCTTTAAATAACTTCTGGATGTAAAAGGAAATAAACAAATTAGAGAGAACTTAGGAGATAGGAAAGATAGAATAAGAAAGTCTAACACAGATGTCTAATCAAACATCCAAAAGAATGGACTATTGAGGAACAAAGTAAAATTGGGAAGTAGATCAATTCAGAGGTGAGAAAGATTAGAGTGGTAACAAGGAGGATGATAAAAAGTTTATTTTTCCTGCATTCGTTTTAGAACTAGAGGTAAATTGGATGCATGGGATAATTTGTCCCAGTGTTTGTCCAATTTTAATATTTGTATGATTCACCTGGGGATCCTTTTAAAATCCAGATCCGGAATCTATAGGTTTGAACTGGGGCACATTAAATGCATTCCAAACAGGTTTCCACGTGATGGTGAACCAGGCTCACTGAGCAGCATGTGCCGAAAGATTGAAATAGAGAATAATTTTGGAGAAATTGAACTGAGTAACTTGCTGATGGTAAAATGATGCTGATAAAGGAGCATTGTACCCCTGGTGATGGGGCAATGGGTTAGCATTCTGTTTCGGCCAAGATAAGTGCACTATTATCCTTAAATATCCATGCTGAGATGACAAATAAGCAACTGAATATGAAATTCTGGAATGCAGAAGGGAGAGCAAGACCAGATTTGATATTTTAGGATCACCAGTTTTCGAATGATATTTTAAGACATGTTCGAATGGTATTTTAAGACATGTATGAGATAACTTATAGAGAATGGGTAGCTTAGTAACTCAAACTGGGACAAGTCCTGAGCTTTGAGCCATTCTTACATTTACTGTGTGAAAAATAAACCAAGCTTACATATTTTTAGTTTCAGAAACTGTCAAAAACATGTTTACTGGCTTTGTTTTAAAGATTTTGACAAAGGAAAAAAAAGCACAACATTTCAGCCACCTCAAAATATACAAAGAAATGTTGAAGAGGTATATTAACTTCTTTGGGGAATAAAAATATGAAAGGAAAGAAAAAAAAGGACAAGTGATTTCATTTACAAATTAAGTGAACAATAACAAGTATTGTATTTTATTCACTATCTTTCCTACCACTCCCAATCCAAAAAATATGACTCTTAAAAACTCTCAAGCAAAACAGTGGGTGTCTTTGGAGTTAAAATCAATGTTAAAGTTTATATTTCAGTTGACTAAAGACAGCCTAAGTAATAAGATAATTTGGAAGAAATACCATTCTTATCCTTTACACTGAATGAGAGTAAAATACAATACAGGCACTCTGCCACTTATAATTGACCACAGTCAATTTCAGAGTTAATTGTTTGTCTCAACCTCATTAGATAGCAGGCAGGCTCTATATGTTTTTTTTCCTTCATGGTTTGTAAATACTCTGATCCTTAGCTTTTCTGAACAATTAAAGGAAATAATGTACAAAACAGATTGTAAGCAATGTATTTTTATATCTAAGTGAAATCCACCACCATGTTTAAATTAATGCTGATTTTTATGCAATTAAATGGAAACATATTTCTAATTCAATATTTTTATTGATAGAAGAGGATAATATTGTTTTGTTTTTATAAAATCTGAAAGCATTTGATAAATTCTTAAATTCCATTCTGACAAAAATGGATGCATCCTTTCTTAATGTGACAGCTAGCCAGTTATATATATATATGTATGTATGTATATAGCCAGGAAGGAAGGAGAGAAATGTATGGAAGAGGGAAGGAGTCAAGAGCAAGCATGACCTTTATCATGAACGCTCCCATTAGAAACACTCCCATTAAAGGTCATAAAAAGCAAGGACTCTTTTTATCAACATGTTCATATAATATTATCCCAGACATACTAGCAAATGCAGGTAGTCAAAATTAATGCTTGTGTGTGTATATTGAACAAATATGTAGGTAGTGTAAATGCATAGTATTTTATGATATTAAATGAAGCAAACATCATTTTCAGATGAGATGATTGGGTCAGATAATGTATAGCTGCAAAGTTCAAGAAAGTTATCTGAAAAGTCAGTAGGAACCATGAGAGAATGCAGACTTGTATTTTCCTATATATATGAAGTAATACTCACTAAGAATTACTGGCAAAATATTATATTGAAAATAGAAAATAAAACTCCAGAATTTTGAATATTGAACTCAATAAATGTTTAAGATACATGAGAGTTTAAAAACTCTACTGAGTACTGTACAAATATTTTACCAATGTTTATAGGCAAAAAAAAACCCAGCCCTTTATGTAATTATTTGGTCATGTTGCTTATTTTCTCTTATGATTTTCATATTTGGGGTTTTATTTCATGATTCACTCAGTAAAACTGTACTCATTGTAACTTTGCCCAGTGCTTTTGGTTGGAAAAGAATGTTTTAAATGAAAATCTTAATGATTCTGTCCTCAGGTTATGCCTGAAGCAAATTAATAATATATTAGAATATTATAAATAAAGATGAAAAATTATGAACTTTATTTTCAACACAAAAACATGAGGTGTTTTCTAGTTCCCTTTCTGACCTAAAAAGAGCTTGGAAGTGAAAATCAATAAGTCTCCTTAGATCACCAGAGAATTGAGGTTACAGGGCAAACCGCTGCTCCTAAAACTGGAGATGTGGGTGAATACAGAAAATCACACCTTACCAGGAGAAGAATCCTCTAATAATCATAAGATCATTTAAACTGTGATGATGAATTGCTTAGACTCAGTGTGAACTAGCTAGAGAGTGAAAACTCATGGTCCAGTCTTATCTGAGCCCCACACTCTCTTGAGTTTTACTTCCAGGAGACCCAAGTTTACAACCCCATGATGCTTCTAGCAAAGGGAAGGGAAAAGTAGCAATTTTTGAAATACACAAACAACATTCTGTTCTTCACTAGTTCTTTGTAACAGAGGCTACCCCTCAAGGGAAACTACTTTACAAAACTGTATAGGAATGTCAATCACACAATTCCAGCCCCCTCTAGCCCTCTTGCCCTAAATAAGTGGAGGGAAAAAAAAGGCTAAGAACCTATTTTTAAAGTCACAGCCCAGGGACACTTCCCCAGGGAGGAAAAACCCAAAAGATTATAGAATGCTTCCTTACCCCAATATTTTACCACCATCACTACAGAGATTCAGGATAATAACAGTAGGTTATAGCTGAGAGAATTGGAAGCAAAGACTTTATTTAAAGAATTTATAGGGAAATCTAGTAACCACAGCAGACAAGAAAAGCAAGAACACTTGAGGAAATTGGAGCTTCTGACACGTGAAACTGCAGCAAACATTAAACATGTTCTGGATATTTGCAAGGTTAACAAGGACTCTCACAATAAAGGACTATATACTCAGTTCCATTAATCCAGAACATCGTGCATGGCTTTCAACAAAAATTACATGGCCTGGTAAAAAGCAAGAAAAATATGAAGAGACAAAACAAGCATTAGAACAGATTCAGAAATGCAGAGATTTTGGAATTGTTATGTGAGGAGTTTTAAATAAAAACATATAAAGTGTTAATATACTAAAGGGCCTAATGAGAAAAGTGGATAATGAAAGAATAGATTGATAATGTAAGAACAGAGATGGAAACCCTATGAAAGAATCAAAAGAAAATGCTAGAAATAAAAAGCACTGAAGAATGCCTTTGACTGGCTCATCGGTAGACTGGAAAGCAGAGGAAATCTTTATTCAGTGAGCTTGATGATATGTTAATAAACATTTCTAAAACTGAAATGAAAAGAATGAAGAAAATATAGCAGGGTGTCCAAGAACTTCAGGAAAATTCCCCAAATATACCTTATGTATAATAGAAGTACTAAGAAAAAGAAAACAACAGAAGAAATTACTGAGGTAATAATGGTTGAAGAATTTCCAAAAATTAATGCCAGACAACAAATCACAGATTCAGGAAGCTCAGAAAACACTAAGATAAATACCAAAAAAGTATTCATCTAGGTATATCATAATTAAACCGTAGAAAAATAGAGACAAAGAAAAATCTTGAAAGAGGCTGAGGTTGGTGCAGGGAGGTAGAGTTAGCATTATTACGTACAGAGGAACAAGAATAAAATGTAATAGCACGTTTCCTTAGAAACTGTGGAAAGAGGATATAGTGAAATAAAATATTTGAAATAGTGAAGGAAAATACTCTGCAACCTAGAATTCCAAATCCATGAAATTTACTTCAAAAGTGAAGGAGAAATAAAGACTTTCTCAGACAAATAAACACTTGAGAGTTTGTCACAGTAGACCTGCCTTGCAAAAGATTAAAGCTCTCCAGAGAGAAGGAAAAATAATGTAGTTGAGAAATTCAAATCTACATAAAGGAAGGGCATCAGAAAAGCAATAAAAGAAGTTAAAATCTTTTGTTTTTCTTATTTCTAAATGATCTAATAGAAAATTGTTCAAAATAATAATAGCAAAAATGTACTGGTGATTATAGCATATGAATGAATGAAATGCAGCAATATTATGAGGGATGGGAGGAGGAATGTAGAATACTCAGGTATAAAATACTGCAACACTTAGGGAGCCATACACTGCTATTTGAAAGTGGAGTTGGATTAGTTATAAATATGTATTTCAAACACCAAGACAATTACTAAAAAAAAGTAAAAAACGGAAGTAAATTGATATGGTAAGATGGGAGGGAAAGCTAAATAGGAAAGATTGTTCAATCAAACCAGAGGAGTCAAGAAAAGAATAGAAGACAAAAAGAAAGAAGAAACAAAGAATGAAACCGAAGAATATGGTAACTGAATCCAGCTATACTATGACTTTAAAAGTGAGTGATCTATAAACACCTGTTAAAGACTGAGACTAAAAGAGCAGATAAAAAAATCAAGGCCCAACTACATGGCATCTATAAGAAACTAACTTTAAGTATGAAAACACAGATTAAATGTATAGAGTTTGAGAAAGATGTTATAACATGTTAATAATAATCAAAGGAATATGGAAGTAGCTATGTTAAATAAGTTAAGTAAAGCAGACTCAGAACAAGGAAAACTGTCAACTTTAAAGAAGAGCACTACATGAGGATACAGGAGCCAATTCTGCAAGTCTATACACCTAACAACAGAGTATCAAAATATTTGAGGCAAAAACTATAGAACATTAAGGAGAAATAGACAAATCAGCAATTACAGTTGGAGACTTGAACACCTCTCGTTAGTAACTGACAGATCCAGAGGGCAGAAAATTGGAAAGAACTGAATTGCACCAAACAGCATCATCACTTAGTTGGGTATAACTGACAGCTATAGAATATCCAGCAACAGAATTCGTATTTCTTTCTCAAGATCACACAGAACATTCACTAAGATAGACCACACTTTGTCCCTTAAAGTACACCATAGCAAATGAGAAGAGAAATCATACAGAGTATGCTATAAGACCACAATGGAATTAAACTGGAAATCAACAGTAGATGATGGCTGGAAAACTACCAAGTGTTTGGAAATTAAACACACTTCTGAATAACATTTGAATCAAAGAAGAAGTTTCAAGAGAATTTTAAAATATACATATATTAATATTACACTAAGTGAAATGAGAATACGATTGTCAAATTCTGTAGGATGCAATGACAGAAGTACTTACAAGGAAATTTAGAGCACTGGACACATGTATTACTAAAGAAGAAAGATCCAAAATCAATAGTTTAAACATCTACTTCAAAGGAAACTTGAGAAAAAAGAGCAATGTAAATCTAAAGCAAACAGAAGTAAAATAAATAATAAAGAGTACAGTGGAAACAAGTGAAATTGGAACGTCAGGTAAGCAATCAAGTCAGTGAAACAAAAAACTGGTTATTGGAAGATCAGTTGAATTGATAAGCCTCTAACCAAGCTAAGAAACGAAAATGAGGAAACAAAACAGCAGGAGACTCACAAAACCCAAGAATGGACTAACAGTTACCAAAGGGAAAGGGACTGGGAAGGTGGGGGGTGGGAAGGTAGGGATAAGGGGAAAAAGGGGCATTACGATTAGCACACATAATGTGGGGGGGCACGGGGAAGGCAATTATAGCACAGAGAAGACAAGTAGTGACTCTATAACATCTTACTGCACTGATGGACAGTGACTGTAATGGGGTATTTGGTGGGGACTTGATAAAGGGGGGAATCTAGTAACCACAGTGTTGCTCATGTGATTGTATATTAATGATACCAAAATTTAAAAAAAAATGAGAAGACCCAAATTACTAACTAGTATCAGAAATGAAAATAAGTCATCTCCATTTTTTTCCATGGACATTGAAAAGCTAATAAAAATATATTATGAACAACTTTATACTCAGAAATCTCACAACTTAGATAAAATGAACCAATTCCTTGAAAGCCACATCTTCCTAAACTAAATAATCTGAATAGCTTATATCTATTAAATAAATTGAATCATTAATTAATAACCTTCCAAAAGGAAATCACCAGGCCCCATAGATTCACTGTTGAATTCTATAGAAATTTAAGGAAGACATTAGGTCAGTTCTCTACAATCTTGCCCCGAAATAGAAGGAGTTGGAATACTCCTTACCTCATTCCCTGTAAACCAGAATTATCCTAATATCCAAACTAAAAGAAGACATGACAAGTGAACTACAGAGATATATTTCTCATGAACCTAGATGCAAAGATTCTCAACAAAATAACAATGTCTAAAAATAATTACACATCAACAATAAGTAGAATTTATTCCAAATACACAAATTAATTCAACATTCAACATCAATTCAAATAACATATTACATCAAAAGCCTAAAATATAAAAATCTTATGATTCTATCATTAGATGCAGGAAAAGCATGTGGCAAAATTCAACCTCTATTCACGAATACCTCTTAGCAATCTAAGTATAAAGAAAACCCTATGAACTGACAAAAAAAAAACCTCCTGGAACTATAAAACTATTAGAGCAAGGTTTCAAAATACAAGATTAACATACAAAATTCAACTTATTTCCTCTATATAGCAGCAACGAGCAATATGGAAAATATAATGCCACTTTCATTAGTGCCAACAAGTGGGAAATACTTAGGTATATATCTTACAAAATATATGCAAGATCTATATGAAGATAACTATAAGACTGATAAAAGATTTGAAAAATTATAAATAAGTGAAGACATATTCCATGTTCATGAATAAGAAGACATAATAATATATCAGTTTTTCCCAAGTTTACATATAAATTCAAGGCAATCCCAATCAAAATCCCAGAAAATTATTTTGTGGATATTCAAAAAATGAGTCTAAAATTTATATGGAAAGTCAAAAGACCCAGAATAGCCAACAGAAGACCAAAAACGAAAAACATATTTGGAGAACTGATATTAACCTTAATGGCTTATTAGAAAGCTATGGTAATCAGAACAGTGTGGTACTGATTAACAAATAGACAAATAGATCAATGGAATGCAATAGAGAGCCAAGAAATGGACTCAAACAGGTATAGCCAACTGACGTTTGATAAGGGAGTAAATACAATTCAGTGGGAAAATGGTAGTCTTTTTAACAAATGGTGCTGTAAAAACTGGAAAGCCTCATGAAAAACAAGTATGTAGACAAACCTTACACTTTTCATAAAAATTAACTCAAAGTGTATTGCAGGCCTAAAAATAAAAATGCACAATTATTAACATATTCTAGAACTTAACATAGGAGAAAACCTAGGTGACTTTTAGTTTGGCAATGAATTTTTAGATAAAATACCAAAATATCTGTGAAAGAATAAAATAAGTTGGATTTCTGAGCAAGATACTTTTAAGGTAATGAAAAGAAATGCTATGATCTGGGAGCAAATATTTGTAAAATATGTACCTGATAATGAACTTGTATTCAAAATATGCAAAGAACTCTTTATACTCAACAAAAAGAAAACTAGCAAAAAAAAAAATTAAAAATGGAAAATCTGAATAGACACCTCACTAAAATGATATACAGATGGCCAATAAACATGTGAAAAAAATGCCTCAACATCATATGCTGTTAAGGAATTGCAAATCAAAAAAAATTTGAAGGACTACAACATATCCATCAGAATGGCCTCAGTCTAAAGCACTGACAACACCAAATGCAGAAAAGGATATGAAGCAACAAGAACTCCCACTCATTACTGCTGGGAATGCAAAATGATGCAGTTACTTTGGAAGACAGTTGGGTGGTTTTGACAAAGCTGAACATAGTACTGCCATATGATCCAGTGATACACAAATAAGTTGATGATTTGGGTTCATACAAAATTCTGCACATGCGTGTTTATAGCAACTTTATTCATAATTGCTAAACACTGGAAGCAATCAAGATGTCTCTCAGTAGGTGAATGTACAAACAAACTTTGGTGCAGTGATACAGTGGAATGTTAGTCAGCAACAAAACAACGAGCTATCTATTCATGAAACAACATGGAAGAACTTTAAATGCTCATTGCTAAGTGAAAGAAGCCAGTCTGAAAAGGCTACAAATACAATATTTCTAGTTACATGATCCTGCAAAGATAAAAACAGTAAAAAGATCAATGGGCTCTAGCAGGTGTGGGAAAGGGTGGAGTGCGTAGGTCAAGTGCAGGAGATTGTTACATAGTTAAACTGTACAGGATGATACTGTAATTGTCTGTTAAAAGATGCATGATATCATGGATTTGTCAAAAATCCATGAAACTACATGTCACAAAGAGCAAGTGTAAGCTATGTAAAAACTGTGGATTTACATTAATAATAATGTATCAGTAGTGGTTCATAAATTGAAACAAGTCTACCATGCTATGCAAGATGTTAAAAATAGGGGGAAATGCTTGGAAGGGATTACATCTGTTCAATGTACTATCTGTTCCATTTTTCTGTAAACCTAAAACAGCTTCTGAAATAAAGTCTAATAATTTTTAAAGAGGATAAAGTAGCTTGCAAATATTTGAAAAAAATTTTTATATGTTTAGTTTAATATTTCCAACATTTTGAAAAATTTGTAGTATAATATTTTCCATTGTTACATTATATTTGTGGGAAATGAAATTTTTATTATGCATCAAACAAAGGAAGATATGTAAATATATTTGATGCAGCATGGAAATAAACATCTCCTTGAACATTTTTTCAGAATATTGAGCAGGTAATAAACACAAAAATTATATTAAATAATAGGTGTGCTTGCGTTTGTCATCTTATAACATATAATTAGTTAAAATGCAATGTTTACTTGTGCCACATCTCATTTTAATTTCAAATCTATTTTTAATATATTAGGGATGTAAAGTAGAATTAATGTATATGAATCAAATTTTGATGACTTTGTGGAAAAAAGAATTTGCCCATGAGACTTTCTCATTGTTATGTTTACATTAATCCAGATAGACATTCTATGTATGGACTGCTATTAATGTTCTGTGAACACACTGTTATTATAAATGTGCTCCTAGGCTCAGATATTTTGTTATTAATTGACTCTAGCTCAGTTGTTGACAGCAACTCCTGGGAAGATGTGTCTTTGGGTTTAAGCACAAAGTTAGGCTTCCTTTTTTCTTACTCGTCTGTAAATTCTGGGTGTTTTAGTCTTGTTTTTCATAAGTGTCTACTTCTGTTTAAAATATGGTTAAGGTGACTAGTGAAAAAAAAGTAGTGTGACTCCTAAACCTTTGTTTTATTAAAAAATCCCTGCAGTCATTCATCATAGAGTGTATTTCTTAAGGGTTCACTATATGAGAAGCAAGTCACAAATGGACTCGCAGTGTTTTCCTTTATGACTCTTAACCTGGGGCTTGTTTTCAAGCCAGGGTTAATTTTCTGTGCCCCGGGATCCTGCTATTTTGAATATATTGCTTCTAGGCTCTCATTCTGTCTCAGTTGTAGATGTTTAAACTGCCCCTTCTTTAGAGATGCAGCGAGGAATTCCAAAGTGAATTTTTAATATGACACATACTAAAGATCACTCATCTCAAAAGCAATTTCCCAAGTGTGCTAAAAACTGTTTGCTTGGCTTTTTACATTAGATGTGTGATGGAGAATTTGGAACACTAGGAAAAAGAAAAAACAGGATCTATTGAAATCAGTAGTAAAATTTGAATTTACAATCATTACAATTATGTTTGTTTATTTAAAAAATTCACACACTTTAACAAAGGCCCCACATCCAAGAGAAAAGAAAGAAGGGGTCTTTCTTAATAATACCTACCAGAGGTCTTTATGCAGGTTCTTTCCGCCCCATGTTATATCCATAGATGTCACATGTGGATGATTTCTGGTGGGCTGGGGAGAAGCACAGCTGGTAGCTACCATGAAAACTCAAATCCACATCTGGTATGGCATCACCAAAAAGAATTCTTCACTCATTTATATGATGAAACATCTTTTACCCACCACCCCTTCTCACAGAAGTGCAAGATGTTTCCAAAAACATCTGGGCTCTCTGCTAAAAGGAGGAATTTCTCATCTTATAAGACATTATTTTCATTACATTTTAGTATAATTTGCTATCATTATGCAATAAATTACTGAAAATAATAAATCAGTGTCAGATATGTTAATTCAAAATTCTTTTTTGAAACATTTTTTGGGGTATCCTTCTTAATTATTCCAACTGCCTCAGACTTTCCAATATACTAAGAAAGAGCAAATCACATTCTTTTCCTTGTTCAAGAAATTCATTTTTTTTGCTCTCGTTTCTTTTTCCCATGACTCGGCATACCCATAAATCTTCGGATCTCCAAAAGTTGCTTTAAATTGATTATAAATTATAAAGCACAGTTATAAAACAGTGCCAAAATATAAAATCCTCTCTCTATAATCACAGACTTTTAACTTTACAGTTTTATAAATTTGGTGGTTGTTGGTTTTGCTATACTGCACAGCATTGGTGTTTGTCCTGAAGTACAGCAGACTGATCACATAGTAAATAATTGAGTAAACATAGATCTATGAAACACTATGAGGTGGAGATTCTGGACGCAAAGACTCGGGAGAAGCTGTGCTTCCTGGACAAGGTGGAGCCCCATGCCACCATTGCTGAGATCAAGAACCTTTTCACTAAGAGCCACCCACAGTGGTACCCTGCCCGCCAGTCCCTCCGCCTGGATCCCAAGGGCAAGTCCCTGAAGGACGAAGATATTTTACAGAAGCTGCCGGTGGGCACCACAGCCACTCTCTACTTCCGGGACCTGGGGGCCCAGATCAGCTGGGTGAAGGTCTTCCTGACAGAATACGCGGGCCCCCTCTTCATCTACCTGCTCTTCTACTTCCGGGTGCCCTTCATCTATGGCCACAAATACGACTTCACGTCCAGCCGGCACACGGTGGTGCACCTCGCCTGCATCTGCCACTCATTCCACTACATCAAGCGCTTGCTGGAGACGCTCTTCGTGCACCGCTTCTCCCACGGCACCATGCCCTTGCGCAACATCTTCAAGAACTGCGCCTACTACTGGGGCTTCGCTGCGTGGATGGCCTATTACATCAACCACCCTCTCTACACGCCCCCCACCTACGGAGCCCAGCAGGTTAAACTGGCCCTGGTCATCTTTGTGATCTGCCAGCTCGGCAACTTCTCTATCCACATGGCTCTGCGGGACCTGCGGCCAGCCGGGTCCAAGACCAGGAAGATCCCATACCCTACCAAGAACCCCTTCACGTGGCTCTTCCTGCTGGTGTCCTGCCCCAACTACACCTACGAGGTGGGGTCCTGGATAGGCTTTGCCATCATGACACAGTGTCTCCCAGTGGCCCTCTTCTCCCTGGTGGGCTTCACCCAGATGACCATCTGGGCCAGAGGCAAGCACCGCAGCTACCTGAAGGAGTTCTGCGACTACACGCCCCTGCGCATGCCCATCATCCCCTTCCTGCTCTGAGCTCCTCACCCCGACCTGGGCTTGGCCAAGCCGGGCACTCGCTCCCCTAATCCTACGTCATTATCGGAGAGTGGGGGCCACCGTTCTCCAGCGCCTGGAATAAACCTGCCGCCCCTGCTGGACTCGGAAAAAAAAAAAAAAAATGGGCATTTTCTAAGTTCTTAAGAATTTTTCATCAATATTTATTGGTTATATATAGCACAATATCTATTTTAATTGGGATGTATGGCATTAGGTGATAGAAAATCATGGAGCACTATACTGAGGTTGAAGAGTATTTCAGGGTATCAGAGTAATTCCCTTATTAGAGATGTGTGTTAACACTGAGATTTTCAATTATAAAAAAGCAGTTAAGTTCAGAAGTGCCCCAGATGAGCACATGAGAACATTAACACAATAATATGCTTTTCTGCAAACTACACATTCTTCTCACTTCTAGATATTTAAAAAAATTATACTATATTTTTAAACCTGTCATGCAATTAGTCATGAAATAGCTGATAAAATTTACAGGAATAATCTTTTCAAATCAACTTTAATTCAAACAACCCAATCAACAAATAATAATTATACATTTCCCCCCAAAATGTTACAAGCAAATAAACTCACAGGTTTGGACAGTATTTATTGAGAAGAGGGAGGTAGAAGCTGGGTCAGAGAAGGAGGAGCCAGATGAGGTAACATACTGTAGGACTTTGGACTTAAGGAGTTTGGACTTAATTTCAATGTCATGAAAATAATTTGGAGATATTTAGGCAGGAGTATGTCTTTCTATAATTTATTTTATTTTCTAAAAACTTACTATTTCAAATAAAGTTATAAGGGGAAAAGGTCAGAACCTGGAGCTAGACATGAGACTACATTAATGTCAATGACATGTAAAGTCAAAATACGTGTTTTGAAAAGATGGATTACCAGTAGGTCCAGATGGTACAAGTAAATTATATGAACAAATGTTCCAGGTTCCATGTCAACTGCCTCTGTAGCATCAACACCTCTCCCTCAGCTAACGCCTATGGCATCATTAGTTTTTCTTTATGACCAGGAAAAATATTAGGCCAGGTTCAACGTGGGTTCATCTCCACATATCATAATAAGGCAAAAATGAGGTGCTGCCAAAGACAGTCTTACACTGGAAAACAATAATTGGGGAAAACAGTACATGGATTTCAAGCAGTACACCTAGTCATCATCACTGTGTGGTGGAAGACCTGGTTAACAGTAAGGCTGTGTGCAGACTCACCAGCACATGTGAAGGCCTTGACTGCTTCATCTGCTCCTTGACAGAGTAAGGCTGCAATATCGTTGATGAGAAAGTTTTGGGAAAAGGCTTGCGAATGGGTCTATGAGAATCAGTACAAGTGTGTGAACTCACATTCTGAGAGCAGCATCTTCTGCAGAAGATGTACTGAACCACCGTGTACACACATATAGATACATAAGAATATTAACCAGTCACTATGAACAGGGATGCCATGGTGACTGTCAGTACAGGGGTGTGCATGGGCACAGCAGCATGAGCTCCGTCTTCCAAGGCTGATCCAGCTACCGCAGGGCTAAGGTCACCAGCAGAAACCAACCCTGAGTGTTCACTTTGTCTTTATTTCTCTGTGAGACTAACCGTCTACCTGACGGCTAGTAAACTCATGAGACTGACTGTTTTCATCATGAAAGGGACAGGAATTTGTCTTAAGTGAAATTATATATATTTCAAGTACAAGGAAGATATAATAAATAGAAATCACGGCATTGTGGGTCTTTACTTTTTTAACATTACTGTTGTAATTGTTATTCCAGAAGTTGTCTCCAGCCATCACAGTGTAGGACAGTAACTTAGCATAAAGAACAGATTCAAGCTGTGGAAGTTGTAGACCAGAGAACAAAGAGCTTGTTGCTGCCTCCGTCTGTGCTGCCCTGTCATGCAGGGCCTTGCGCAGGCCAAGCCGGTTGCTTCCTCCTGTGAGCACCTACTTGTCATTGCTGAAGAGATTTCTACAGACGTCAGAGCAGGCTCAGCCTGTGCATGTGGCAGGGCTAAAAGGGCAAAGGAATTAATGGCCCCAGCAGCCCATCAACCAAGAACTGATAAAAAGTATGGATTAATATCCAAAGTTGAAAATGACTCATAAAACACATGCTTTATTAGCTATCTTTTTTATGAAGTGCTTCCTTCTATCATCTACAAAAAAAAGCTGCACTCAAATCTTGGGTTTTCATCTGCTTTTGGGAGAAAGCTCTTAAAGACAGATAGATATTCCCAGCATTTTCCTTTTTTAAATATCTAGAGCAATACAAAGAAGTCACAAGATCGGGTTATATACAGCTTAGCACATCTCTCTGAAGGCTAATAAAAGTTCAGGAGATTGTGTGTATTTTGATATTTCTTTCCCTATAAGCATTCCCTCAATTAACTCTAATTCATATTAGAACTTCAGTGTTCTAGTTATTGTGCGACCGTGTTCCCCTTTTCTACAGCAGTCAGTGCATTTAACTCTTGGAACTGATACTCCTTCCGCTTCTAATTCAATCCCAAACTGATAACCTAAACTAAAAGACTGAACCATAACGTTTGTGGAAACACACACTTCCTATATAAGACTAGGGAACTAGGAAAGGGGGTCTGGATCTGCTGAGTCATACGCTCAAGCGGCAGGACTTGCACCACAGCCATCATCAGCTGAGAAGTCTTCTCTTGCCCTGAACCCTATTCAAAATATTTAGCTTTAAAGACTTTTTTCAGGTGTATTGGAGACACATGCCAACCTGTGATATTTATTTCCTCTAAAATTCAAAAAGTCAACCAAATGTTGCACCTCTTTCTTAGGGGTAGAGAGTGCCAAAATTCAGAAATTGCTACTTGATTTTAAAGACAATATTTTTTGATATGCCTGAGAGCATTGCATTCCAGAAGCTGTACTGCACCCCAGTGTTTTATTTTATTTCTCCCATCATTTGGTCCACATATGTATTACCAGGTCACCTATAGTACTTGCTACTTCTGGTTTTCCAGGATTAGTCAGTCTATTATTCAATCAATATGGTGGTTCTGGATGATGGCCCTGAAATGGGAGGTTCTAAATGATTCTGTAAACTATATCATGACATAAAGCTGAGGTAAGCCAGAAAGAAATATTGCTGTTACTGTCAGTTGTAAACAGGTTATTTATAGTATTTGTAGGTGCCTGGGATAGAATATGATTTATTAGCCTGAAAGCTTCATAAAAGATGACAGGATCCATGTCGATTTGCTCAAGTAAAGAAACTACATCAGGAAAGTATCTGCAATTAGAGATAATTCCAGTTTGCATAACAGCCCTCTTGTATTCTCCAAGATCTATGTTTTCTACAGAAGTTAAATAAGTTTAGAAATGAAGGAAGTGGCAGAAATCACCAGTCCTCAACACATTACATCCTTGATGGTGTCATTAAGCTCTGAAATGCATGATCGATGTAGTATTGCATGTTTTTATTTTAGCAGAGAATGAAAGGAGCTTCACCAAAGCTCTCTTACTGTATAAAGCCAATATGACTATTCTGCCAGATTCTGACTCTAGTTAATTCACATCTGCATGTAGGAAGTGGAGAAATAAGCACAGGATGGGCTCACAAATGTACTAGAACTTTTTGAGACATAGTTGGGCTTTTGTCTTTTTCCATCAGCTTTGTATCTGAGTGGTGAATCGCAGTGACTTTCTGTGACAGCAGAAATTCATATCTGTTCAAAGTCCATGAACCCAAATACCCTAAATTATTTCCTTTTTCTCTGTTATACACATTCACCTTAGTAAGTGGCCACAAGTCACACAAGCATACTTGTGACAATGTCAGAATATTCGTCCTCATAGGAACTTAGTTGTCTCTTTATGCAGAGGGTTCTGTGTCAAGGGACTCACTCAAGTCTAGAAATTGGGTGAAGAATCTTGACTCTCCACTGTAATGACTTGGCTCACTTTCTCTAGATCTAGAGAGTTCTATCAATTATCAGTATCTACCTATATCTATATCTATCTGTCTATAATCTATCATCTATTATTATATCTATCTGCCTACCTATCACTTATTTATGTATCTATGGATCTATTTTTTTTTTATCATTAGTGCTAGGGTATGATGATCAATTATTCCCCATCAAAGAATCTGTACTTTAAAACCATTAGGATTACAGGGTTAACCCTGCTATTCATTACAGTGACAATGGCCATTCTGTTCCTCGTGGTTATATTCTGTATTTACTGATTGTCTCAAGCACAGTATCATTCAACACTGATACAGAAATCAGAAACGAGGTAGTTCTAGCAGATTGAGTTTTAATACGAGCAGTTAGATACATAGAAAGTTACATGGGACAGTGGACTGCTGGATTCACGTTCACACCTGTGCTGCTACAATGGAAAGGCCAGTAAATACTGCAGGCACTTTTGCTATTTCTGCAGCTCTCAACCTAAAACTGCCTCCCACAAAGCTATAAATCAGGTAATAGAATGCAATCTGCTTATTTGACAATCTCAGGGCAGTGATTTCTGTTTCCATCTGCTTTTCAAGTCTTATGCTTTTGTATCTAATTGATACCTTCTAATTTTCTTCTAGAATTTTGCAAAATGTCACGAAAATATAGATTTTGCTTAAAAACTTTTCAATATAGGAAGGTGAAATACCTTCTTTACCAACTGCCTTGCCTCTCATTACTTCTTTACTTGCACGTGCTTTTCAGGATAATATCATTAGTATAAGGAGGTTGTCAAGAAAATTGGTTAAAAAGTAATGAAAAATAACAATCGCTAATTCTTTTGAGGGCTTGTGATGCATGGAGCACTGTTTCTAGCATATTACATGTATTGACTTATTTTACACAGTAACCCCTAAAGGGTACTATAATTATTTCATTTTAAAGATGAGGAAACTGAGACACATCATGTCAAATAAAACAAATACCACAGTAGTAAGTGGCAGAACTGGGTGTCAAAGTCAGGCATTGTGTGTTTCTAGAGTGTGTGCCCTGAACCACTGTGACATATCATCTATAGTTTAGTATTTTCTGAACATAACTTGCCACTTTGCTGGAGTCTGATTATTCTCATAGCTAACTTTCCAGCTGTAGGAAGAATATAAAACCTTCTAAAGATCTGGAATCTCTTCACTTATTCTTCATTTCCTTCTCAAGGCCTCCTTGACCTGGACACTCCTCCCTATATTCACTAAATTAGCTAATTTATATCTTTTAACACCTCATTTTCCTTTATAAAAATGAAACTTTTTATTAAAAAATAAGGTTGTCTTCCATATTTTTAAACATATCAAATATCTATTTATCTGTCACTATTTATTGTGGTGCTGATGGGAAAAACCATGTTATTACAGGTAGATGAGGTAGAGAAGTTACGGATTTGCAGTAAATTTGGAGGTTAGTGAGACTAACTTTGGATAACAAAATATATTTCCAAATACATTGTTTTCCTTTCCATTAATTAGAACTATTATTTTTCATCATCAGAGTTGTTGGGGATTTTATATAAACGCAACAAAGGACTGGCCAAATAAAAGAGAAAGGAGAGAAGGATAATTAACTGACAACATCTTAAAAGAGGGCAGATGTTATGTAACCTAATATAAAAAAGATGTTTCCCAAATTATAAATTAATTAACTTCCATATGAAAATATATCGAAGAAGCCTTATGACCATGCCATATGCGTGATTCTCTCATTAGGGAGGAGATGGTCAATCGGCTGGAACTCCAGTGTGGACACTAGTTGGTGTTCCTTGTGTGCACAGCTAGGTCACCTAAATAATTAGCATTAAGTGACAAATAGAAGCAACATCTACAAATTTTGCAAGCATTTCTAATTTGCCCTAAACAGATTACCAAAGACATAAGTATGACACTTCTAAGCTTCAAATGTTTTATTTGTGAAATTAGATCACGAGATGCTCAAATCCCTAAAAATCATTGTTTTGAGTTTCTATTAGTTAATATTATCACCCTCTGTAGTTGAAAAGATAACTCATTCTCATCCATCTTTAATAAATGATTTGATATATTAATATACAATTATTATTTCATAAGAACAATAGACTGATTGAGGAATCAGATTTAACTCACAGAGACGGCATCTGGGACTGGAAACTGTTATCATATATCCTCCCCATCTGAGTGGCTTGGAGACCAATATATTTTTATATAAAATGTAGCATTCAATCATCACGGTATTGCTCATGTAATTGTAGGTTAATGATACTAAAATAAAATAAATTATTAAAAAAAAATGTAGCATTCAGCATTTTCACATATCTAAAGCTGACCCTTATTAATTCCACTAGTTATTTTAAAACTCAACATAGAGACTATCAGATCAGATCAAATCTATCTGATAAACTTAGTAAATAGAAGTTTATTTTTATGTTTAGATTTAGAGTTTAAAAATTGCCTTTGTTATTTTCTGAAATTCAGAGGACATGCAGAAACAGACTGCAATATTCTTCTCATGAAATTCTGACTTTCTACAATTCCAAGAAGAATTTGATCCACGCCATAGAATATTACTTATAAACATTATTTCTGTCTTGATTTCTTCTTGGTCTCATTCTCTTCAGAAGCAACTATACCACCTGCAATCATTTCTTCACTTTGAATATACAATCTAGGAAATAAAAGGTATTTTATGAGACTATCCTGAGCAATCCTTCCACCAACCAAATAGTTCTCAATTTTGTTGACAAAGATGAGTGAATTTATTGCCAATACTTTCTAAAGTAGCTAATAAAGGAAGTATTTAGTATTAATAATATAATATATATAATAAATAATAAGAGTTATGAACAGTTATCAAGCCATCTTTGTATGACTTAATACATAATCAAAACTTTGTTATAATATGCTCTAGAATATGTAATGTTAAATAAAAATGAATCATAAGCCATTGCGTTAATATCCTAATTGGTGTACTAATCTGCAACAGGAAAAAAAGATTGAATCATTCTGACTTATTGTAATAATGTAAAATAGATTTCCTTCCTGAACATTTTTTGGCTATTACAGGTTAATGATGGCTTCTTTCTATGTTACAAACATGCCTTTCTTTACTGTGTGACAATTGACTTGAATCTAAATTACACCCCTTTAAGCTGCTGACCATGTTGCACTCTATTTTCACTGAACACTATTCATTCATTTATTAATATCCTACTTCTATTGACTGCAGCTTACAGTTTCTGGAGAAGTAATGGATCTGAGACTAAGATTCATTTCTCACCCTTCATAATTGCAAACTGCAATTATTATGACATAATTATGTCCTATTTCCTACTTCAGAAAATCAAGGGAACCTCATTTAAGAATAAAGATAGCTAGATCCCTTCTGAGAAATATCTATCATAACATAAATGACTCCCTTTTGAATTAAAGTTAAGAAAAATTTGCAATTACCAGCTCATTAGATATCATTTGAAATTTTTCTTGGCTAAATATCATGGCTTATTTTCTATTTCAAAAGTAATCATTTAAAAAAATTTTTAATAGCTTTTACGAGGTATAATTGATAGGCAAAGAACTATACATGTTTAACCTGGTATATATTATTAATCTGATTACAAGTTATTCTGGATGTTTTCTACTATTGTTACATCAATAGCAACCCTTAACTAAATTTCCCACTTCAAAAAAATCAACTTTGATTTTTACTAATCTCCTTCGGTTTTTTGAATAACAAAGAATCCAGCTGGATACCTATTCAGGAAATTGCTTTGATATACTCATATATGGGCCAACCTTCCAGTTAATTCCAATCTTAACAGTTCATTTTACATGATTCATTGTTAGTGTTTTCCTTCTTATTTTAAGAATAATCACAAAGCTGAGAATCTAGCTTTCAAATTTATATATATTAAAATGTACAAAAATACAGCAATTGAAAAAATATTAGAAAAAATACCTTTAATTTGTCTTTTCCAATATGATGACATTTAAAACTTTTTAAATTAAATAGTTGTCATGTTTCAAATTTCTTTTTCACTAATAGTTTCAACCTAGTTCTGCCTTTGACTTTATTCAGAGCTGCTAGGAGCCAGGAAGTTTAACTGATTGAGTTTTCTTCCTCCCTCTCTGGCAGATTGGTCTTTAAATGGGTTTATTAATGGGCAACTATCTAGCCAAGTAGGAATGTATTAAGGGAAAATAAAATATGTATTGTTGGATAATACCAAAAAATGCTTAAATTAACTTGAAATAAATAATCCAGTGTTGAATATTTAATGTGGATCAAAAAATCAGAACATTTCAAATATTTTTTTATGGCTTTGAAGCCAAGACTCCAACACTGTGCTGTTGCTCTCGTGCTGTTGACTTTGTCTGCGTGTGTTCAGTTGAGTGGATACACTACATAGCTTAGCTTCTCAGTTGGATTTCAAAATTCCTTGACCAGGATCTTAGGAAATGTTACTCTCTGCTTGCTGTTCCAGCCAAAACTCAGTTCCATATAAGTGCCAACACATCAGTTTGATTTTCTTCAATAAAGCATGGAATGGCCTTATTTAAAGACTCCAGAGCTAAAGATTTTGATATGATGATAAAAGGTTGTTTTTTATATAAACTTATTTTTATTTTACAGTTTAGAGTAACAGAAAAGTTGCAAAATCAGTTCAGAATTCCCATATACCCCTCACTCAGTGTCCCATATTATTAATGTCTTGCACCAGTGTAGCACATTTGTTCCAACTAATGATATAATGCTGATATATTGTTATTACATAAAGCATACACTTCATTCAGATTTACTTAGTTTCCACTGAAGTTACCTTTTCTGTTTCAGAATCCCATCCAGGATACATTATATTTAGTTTTCATTACTCCCTCGGTTTCTCTGGACTGTAACAGTTTCTTGGACTTCCGCTGTTTCTGATGACCTTGACAATTTGAAAAGCATCATCAGATGATTTGTAGAATGCCCCTCAATTAGGATTTGTCTGATGTTTTCCTCATTGTTAGACTATAGTGTGTTGAGAGGTGGGGAGGGCCTTCGAGGCAAAGAGGCATTTCATCACATCACATCACATGCTATTAACCTTACGTATCATTAATAAGGCTCAACTTACTTACCTGGATGAGGTAGAGTTTCTCATTTTTCTTCACTGTTTTCCCCTCTTTTCATACCGTACTTTGTGAAAGGAAGTCACTGTGAACCACTCACTTGAGCCCTCCACTTCCTTGACAAGAAGGTTTCCACATAAATTATTTGGAGTTCGTCTGTATGAAATATTTATCTGTTCTCTCCTTTTTATGTATTCAATCAATTATTTACATCAGTATGCACTCATGAATACTTATTTTAAGCTTTTGGTTATAATCCAGTTCTATGTTATTCTTTTATTTTTTTTCCGGTACTCCTCAAGCTTTGACTCCCGGCAGCCCTTTCAGCTCCTGCTGTGCCCACTGAACATTGCCCTCATCCTTTTGTATCATTAGCCCTTACTTTCTGGCACTACAACAGGCTCACCTTGTATATGATAAACCACTTTTGGGGTTCTCTTTTGCAAAATTATTTTTTTCCTTAATTTTAATTTCCACTATTAGTAGGGGAAATGAGCCCTCATGTACTATATAATAAACTTAGGGAATAAATAAGTTATAGCATCTTTGGAGGAAGAGTAGGCAAAATCAGTCAAGCATCTTACAATTCTTCATATTTTGGAGTTAGTAATTCCATCCATTGGAAGTTATACTAAACTAACCATCAATAAGATAATATAAATGTAAAGAGTACAGAACTTAGACATCTTAGTTTTACATCTAAGTTGAATCTCACTTCTTCATCTATAAAATAGAGATACTGATAATAGTACCGTTTCATACAATTGTTACTATCATATAGCTGGAACTCAAAAATATTAATGTTTAATTGAAATACTGTGATTGTAGGACAATTTACAATAACATTTCTAAAATCCAAGGAATTGATTAAATATGATAAAATTCTTTGCAACTAGTAAAGGCTGTTTTGAATATGGTGCTTATTCTGGCCTTTGCTTTTTGTTTTCAAATTTTTCTACTGTGAACAAATGTTTCCAATGTGGCATTATTAGAAATATATATTTACAAATAATTGTGTCATTATTTGTAAATATAAGGAAATGACCAAATTAGTCCACATTATATGCCTTTCAGCTCTTGATTAAATGTTTCAACTACCTTTACTTTAAAAAGTGATTCACATGTAAAGCAAGTGTACACTTTTTAATGCTGTATTACACAATATTTTATGGTCTTTTTTTTCTCTTAAATACCATTTAATTTTGTTTTGTATCACATTTTTTGTTTCATTTCATTTTCACTAATGATAAACATTTTACCTCTGTTCTTCCCAACTCTAGTAATGTCAGATCTTGACCTTTAAGTCCAATATTAGCTTGACCTTTAAAATACCCGGTAACACCCAGATGTGTCAAGATACCCCCTCACTGGGAATGCTCTCCTACCATCCTAAGTGTAAAGGGCCTTCAGCCTCATTTCCCAAGTGTGAAACAAAGGGTACATGGCTAGTCTGCATTTCACATATTGTAAATACTAAAGGCACACTTTATTTTCTTTTGTGGTCCCAGGTCCACTTCAGCTTTTGTGCTTTCACCACGGAAATTATGACATGCAAGATGGCTCACAAAACAGTTAATGTCAGACCTATTTGTCATGTTGCTTTATTCTCTTACAGCTACAGATTTAAAACCAAATATGTTTTTGGTTTTATAATTCATACAATCAGAATTGTTTAGACTCTGTCAGTTGTCCTTGCCCTTTTTGGTTCATATTCTTTCTATCTGGCTCTATTCCTTCAATTTACCCTACTCAAAATCTAAAAGACAATAAAAATTTGGAAACATAATTGGTGACAAGATTACTTCATGACTTCCTGAGTGTCAGCAAGTTTTCTGAAGTGCTTTATTGCTCATACTATAAATTCACATTCGCATAGGTATTATGTGACGAAAATGTTTTAAAAGTTGAAATTCTCATCCAGTTGGATGCTATAGTAACTCTTTTTTTCTACTTATTAAATTAATGCTACTCATTAACTTTGGGTTTGGATATCACAGAGAGCACAATGGAAGAGTGAGATACAGAGGGTTGGAAGCATCTTGTATAGACAGAACATTTCATGTATTTAATAATTCATCTTGCCCCGCTGTGATGAATTTGTCAGGACTCCCAGAATGCCTCATATGCAACTTTTTTCATTAGATTAAAAATTTAGCATTTAGAGATATTTTTCATATTTAACTGGGTATTCTGTGTTTTATTTGGTAAATCTGGTGACCCTAGACATAGACCTTTTGATTATATTTATTAAATACATTTTAAAGTATAATTTAATTAAAAATATCTCTTCCATAATTTCAAATTCTTTTAGTGGGATATGTAAGTAGTCATAGTAAGCATTTTTCCTAGGAAACATAACAGAAAAAACAGGCAAAGAAAGAGCATTTCTATTTTTCATTTATTTGATTGGATGATTAATCTACTAAATCAACCTCCCAATTGACACTGATATATCCTGCTATGGAGGTCCCTGATCGAGTCTAGTCTTTAAAATGTAAAATGATAGACATGGAGAGGCTTCATAAGTAGTTGATATTGCCAAGGGTTTAAGTTATGGATTCCAATCTACGTCCCTTTATATTCCAGACAATAATTCTCACCCAGTCTCTTAATGACTGTGCTGTATCCCCTTTCCAGTAGGATACCTACTATATCCTACTTTTTCTCATCAAATTTTCTTCTCTCATTCACCTTTTCTGACAGTAACACTGCAGGGAGTGCTATGGACTGAATTGTGTCTCTCACTACAAATTTATATGTTGAAGATCTAACACCTAATATACTGGTATTTGGAGATGTGGCCTTTGAGAGGCAGTTAGGTTTAGATGAGCTCATGAGGGTAAGGCTGTCATAATGAGATTAATACCCTTTTTAGAACATACACTAGAGATGTTGTCTCTCTCTCTCCAACATTACAGCTGAGAAAAGGTCATGCTGATGTCTGCAACCCAAGGAGGGAGCCATCATGAGACAATACCCTGCTGGCACCTTGATTTTGAACTTCCAGTATCCAGAACCATGAGAAATAAATTCCTTGTGTTAAAGACACCCTGTCAGTGCTGTCTGCTATTTTGCTATGGTAGACTGAACTAATACAGAGAGGTAGCTTAGTTAAAAATGCCTTCATCTAGTCTCTGATGCTTTTGACATGCTTCATATTGCTGACAGGATCTACACCATTATCACAGGGACACAACTTGGACTTGTTCATTATGTTGCCGAAATTTAATAACAGAATTCAGACTAAGATGTCAGTGTTAATGAAGAAACACTAAAGCATTGTGTGATATGTTGTTTATAATTTTATTATTTATTTTAAGCAGATTTGATTAATATTTTTTAAAAATATATTTAATTTAGTGGCCATTCTGTGTGTCCACTGGTAATCCTGGAAGATGTAGTGTCTTTTTCACTGAGAGAACAGAATCATGTCAACATTTCCTTGATTCATTCAGGGATCTCTGTTATATAACCAAAATGCAGAAATTGAGACCCTATCATGTAAATATCATTCCAACAGCAGACTACTAACACCACTTGCAAAACGCAATTCATTGGTTAAATGGCAATAATTTTGACATATGACATTTTTCATGTTCAGGCTACATGAACTTCCTAGGCAGAAATCCTTAGAATAGCAATCTTGAAATTAGTTAGAATCCAGTAATAAGAAGAAAAGTACTCTACATCAGTGAGGATACAGTTAAGCTAATCTGATTTTCCATTTATTGCTCATATTTTGTGTCTTTAGGGAAGTGGGTTTCTTTAAAATTTAATTTCTAAAATGATCTGTTACTTCTTTTATAGTATTCTACAAATTTTTACATATATTGCTGTCATTTTCATTCAATTAAAAATATTTGATTTCCCTTTTGATTTTTTCTTTAATCTGTGGACATTTTAGAAGTGTGTTGTTTGCTTTCCAATACTAGGTGTTTTACAAGGTATATTTCTATTAACACTTTCTAGCTTAATTTCTTTGTATTGTACTTTATATGACTGCAATCTGTTTAAACTTACTGAGATTATTTCATGGTCCAGAATATCATCCATCTTGGTGGATATTTAATATGTACTTGAAAACAATATGTATTATGCTTTTGTTTGGTGTACGGCTCCCTATTTATCAATTCATTCAAGATGACCAATAGTGGTGTTCAGGCCATTTATATCTTTACTGAGTTTTAGTGTACTTGCTCTATCTTATACTGAAGGGATGCTGAATATCTTGTTTATTTTAAAAACTTTTCAGTTCTGTCAATTTTACTTAATTATTTTGACGCTTCACTGTTTTTATGTTCTTTTGATTAATTGGCCCTTGTGCAATGATGGAATCACTCTCCTTGGCTATTCTCCTTATTCTGAAATCTCAGAATCCTTAATCCTTCTTTTGATTAGTATTTTCATGTAGTATACTTTTGCATCACTCTTACTTGATTTTAACTGTGTTTAGTGTTTAAAATATTTTATAGATTTTTGGAAGGATTTATGTCTTTGATTCTTGATTTTTTTTAATCTAAAAGTCTTTCTCTTTTAATTGAACTGTTTGTACCATTTATATTTAATGTAATCATCTATATGATTCTATTTGAATCAATCATCTTGAATGTGTTTTCTGTTTATTTTACAAGTCTTTCTTTTTTTACTTTTTACATTTCTCTTCTTTCTTTGTATCTTATTCTGGTTTACTCTTTATACTCTACTACTGAGTGGAGTATTACTCCTAATACTCCACAATACTCTCCACTACTTATATGTTAGATACACATGTTTTAGTGTTTGTGTTATATTTCATTTTACCCCAGTTTAATTTATAATCTATCTTCAAAAAATATAAAACATTACCAAAAAAAAAACAACTTGTAACATTATTTTTCCATTAACTTCCAAACCTTTATGTTTTGTTCATGAACTTTACTTCCAAATATTTTACAGACAATGCATTATTATATTTGCTCTAAACAATTTACTCTTACACATATTACATTTGATGGGAAAAGTCTTCTATATTTACCTAGATATGTACCACATCTTTTATTCTCTATTGTCTTTTGGGGCCCAATAATATATATTATTGACTTTCTTCTGACTGAATATGTTAACATCCCTTAAGATTTCCTGTAGTGCAGGTAAGATGAAAATGCATTGTCTCCATTTTGTATCTCTGAAAGAGTTAATATCATCATCTTTTTTGAAGGAATTTTATGGAGGATTAGAATGGCAGGTTTAGAGGGTGTTTTTAATTTTCTTTTTTTTTCTTCAGACTGTACTTGTTTTATAACTTGCACCGTTGAGCATAAGAAGTCTGGTTTTCTATTGCTTTTATTCCTATATCATCACCCACTCTCTATTTTTAAGATATCTTCTGCTAAAATTTTCTCTTCAATAATTTGTTCATGATTGGACATATTGTGAGTTTCTTTATGTTTCTTCTGCTAGGGACTGATTGAAGATCTTGGATTCATAGATTTGTAGTTTTTGCTAAAATAAAATCTTTTTAGCCACTGGAACTACAAATATTTTTTTCCTATTATCCCCATCATCCTATTCTGAAACACCAGGTACATGTATAATAACATTTTTAGCAATATATTACAAGTTACTGATGATCTGTTGATTTTTTTCCCAGTCTTTTTCTCTCAGTTCCAATTTCAGAATGTTTTTTTATTATTGTGTTTCTTTTACAGTGCCAAATAAGCTGATAATTCCATTTAGTGTATTTATGTTCCATTTCTAATAGTGTATTTTTAATACCCAGAATTTTGGTTTCAATATTTTTTGTCTTCCACTTCTCTTTTGACATGTTCATGTTTTCCTATTCCTTCCTGAACATATGAGCCATATTTATAATAGCTTTTTCAATTATTTTATGCTGATTTCATCATTTCTATCATTTTGTGTCTGTTCTATTGATTGGTTATTCTCATTTGGGGTCATATTTTTCTGCTTCTTTGAATTTGAGTATTTTCCTGCCAAGCAATTTTTGACTGAAGGACACACATTGTGTATTCTATATTGTTGGGTCTGTGTTTTATTGTATGCTTTGAAAGAAAGTTAACTTTTGGGGGCATGAATGTAAGTTGCTTAGAATAAGTTGAATTCTTTTGAAACTTGCTTTGAAGCTTTGCCTTGTGAGTTCAGAGTAGCCTCTACTTTAGGGATGCTTTATTCCCAATTCTAAGGCCTTTAAGGACCTAACCTGATGAATCAGGTATTACAAGATGCTTGTAATTTAACTTATACAAAAATGAAATATATTTGGGAATTTTTGATTTGCAGAAAATTTTTAGCTTATTTCTTTCTAGTGGTTCTTTTCCAAGTACAAACTGATCATTATTCTGCACAGAGCTTGTGGGGATCCTTTTGAAGATTGCCAGTTCTCTTTCTCTCTCTGTGAAATTTCCTCCCCTACATTTCTCCACCATAGAAATGCCAGCTGTTGTCTTCTCTTTGATATCTGGTCTCTGTTTCTTCAACTCAGAAACCATTAGGACTCTATTTATGTTCTGGAACGGATCCCAATTAAGTCATTTGTAGGGTTTACCTCATTTGTGTCCTTACTCTGAGAGCTATACAATGCTGGCTACTCTTCTAGGTCTGACCTTCATCGTTCCAAATATTTTATTTGGCTTCCTAATTATTTAAACAGCTGAGTATATCTGATACCTATTATTCTATCTTGGCTAGAAATTAATTGTGGATAATTTGATAATAATAAATTTGTTAACAAATTCATTTTATTGACTAGATATAGGGCTATTCAGACATTTTCTCTCTTCCTATGACTTTTTTTGAGAAATTTTATTTTTCAACTTTGCCACATTTGTTGAAATATTTACATTATGTTTATTTTTTATCTTTAACATCTATAGAGTATATAAAATATTCTTGTTTCCTGTTGTGTTTAATATTTCTTTTTGCAAATCTTAATCAGAATATTAATGGGTTTATCAATTCAAGTCTTTCAAAAAACCAACTTTCAGCATTGTTACTTCCTACAATTATCTGATTTCTATGTCATTGTTTTTGCTGTTATCTTAAATATTTCCTTTACCCTAATTATTTTGTGTTAACCTTCTGCTCCTTTTATAGATTTTTAAGGTGGGAACTGATCTCATTGATTTTAGACATTTTCAAAATTTCTTAAAGAAGTATTCAAAGTGATCAATTTATTTCTAAGTATCATTTTCACAGCATCCTACACATGTTTATATGTTATCCTATAATATCAGCTCTTTGAAGACTTCCAGAATGTTATGGCTTTGCTATTTATGTAGCTTTCCTTCTTCTTTGGGTGAGAGGCCCACTTTCAAGATTTCTATATTTTAGATGAAAGTAGAACACTGTATTACTTCTATCCTTTTAAACTGAAGCTTGAATATGAATGGATATATTGTTTCTGTGGTAAATGTACCATGAGCCTAGAAAGAATAGGCTTTCTGTAATTGTCAGTATAGCACCCATAAATATCAGTTTGCTCAATGTAGCTAATAGTGTTCTTCTGGGTTTTTAGAAATGTTTTCCTAATTCAGTCAAGTGACAGGAGGTGTATTTAAAATCTCTGGCCTTGTTTGTGGAAATGTCCCTTTCTCCCTTTAGTTGTATGGGATTTTTCTTGTAATTTGATTCTGTTATTAGACACATACACAATTAAGTTTGTTATATCTTCATGAACTTCTGTTTTTATAAAATGTCTCTCATCACAGTGTTAGTTTTTAAATCTTTCTGTCAGCCATCATTAACCTATTGTTTGCATAATACATTAATTCTACCTTTGCACTTTCATCCTATATCTATATTTATGTAAAATGTATATCTAGGCAACAAGTAGTTGCCTTTTACCCTTCTGATATCTTCTGCCTTAAATTTAGTTTGCTCTGTCCAATAATCTTTAAGGCTAATTTTCAAAGTTTTAGATTTAAATCTAACAGTTACTATGTATTTTTATATTTGCTTTTTCTAATTTATAATTCCTTTCTTCTTCCATCTTGCCTTATTTTTTTATTAAATTTTAAGTTACTTTTAGCTTATCCATTGGATTTTTAAATATACTTTTTTGTACTATAATTTTTACAATATTCTAGTGATTACTTACACATTCTTAACTTTTCTCAGTCTAATTAGAATTACTCTTTAACCACCTCATGCAAAAATAATGCATTTCAACAAAAGAGGTTAATTTACCTCATCCTTTATGCAAAGCCATATGCATTCCATCTTTATGTGTTTTAATTTCCAAAATATAATGCCATGATTAGATTTTTTGAATTTAAAATTTATTCCTTTAGCTAAATATCACAAAAGTTAGGTCTTTAATTTTTCAAATGATTTCCTCCAACCTCTGTCTTCCCTATTTCTGATACCCTAACTACCCATATGTAAAATCTTTTGACACTCTTCCATATACCCTTGAGTCACTATTCATTTTTTATTTTAATTTCCATATAATAGTTTAGATGATTTCTTTCAGGTTTATGTTCAAAATTAATAACTTATTTTCATTTCATTTCCAATATGCCAATAAGCCTAATCAATGAATTTCTTTTATTTCAAACATTTCATTTTCAAATCAATTTTCAAATTACAGTTGTAATTATCCATCTGGTTTCCACAAGATTTATTTTTCTTTTTTTTTATTTTGCTATCATTAGTGTACAATTACATGAACAACATTATGGTTATTAGACTCCCCCAATTATCAAGTCTCCATGACATACCCCATTACAGTCACTGTCCATCAGTGTAATAAGATGCTATAGAATCACCACTTGTCTTCTCTGCGTTATACTGCCGTTCCCGTGTCCTGCCCCCCCCCACATTATATGTGCTAACTGAAATACCCCTTATTCCCCCTTATTCCTCCCTTCTCACCCATCCTCCCCAGTCCCTTACCCTTTGGTAACTGTTAGTCCATTCTTGGGTTCTGTGAGTGTGCTGCTGTTTTTGTTCCTTCACATTTTTCTTTATTCTTATACTCCACAGATAAGAGATATTATGTGATACTGGTCTCTCTCCACCTGGCTTATTTCACTGAGCATAATACCCTCTAGCTCCATCTATGTTGTTGCAAATGGTTGGATTTGTTTTCTTCTTATGGCTGAATAATGTTCCATTGTGTATATGTACCACATCTTTATCCTTTCATCTACTGATGGAAATTTAGGTTGTTTCCATTTATTGGCTATTGTAAATAGTGCTGTGATAAGCATAGGGGTGCATATGTCTTTTTCACACAGGGCTGCTGCATTCTTAGGGTAAATTCCTAGGAGTGGAATTCCTGGGTCAAATGGTATTTCTATTCTTAGTTTTTTGAGGAACCTCCATACTGCTTTTCACAATGGTTGAACTATTTTACATTCCCAACAGCAGTACAGGAGGGTTCCCCTTTCTCCACATCCTAGACAACATTTGTTGTTTGTCTTTTGGATGTTGGCCATCCTAACTGGTGTGAGGTGATATATCACTTTGGTTTTAATTTACATTTTTCTGCTGATTGGGGATGTGGAGCATATTTTCATGTGCCTGTTGGCCATCTAAATTCCTTCTTTGGAGAAGTGTCTGTTCAGCTCCTCTGCTCATTTTTTAATTGCTTATTTGCTTTTTGTTTGTTGAGGTGTGTGAGCTCATTATATAATTTGGATGTCAAACCCTTATCAGATATGTCATTTATGAATATATTCTCCCATACTGTAGGATGTCTTTTTGTTCTGATGGTGTCCTTTGCTGTACAGAAGCTTTTTAGTTTGATATAGTCCCACTTGTTCATTTTTGCTTTTATTTCCCTTGCCCAGGGAGACATGTTCGTGAAGAAGGTGCTCATGTTTATATCCAAGAGATTTTTGCCTATGATTTTTTTTTAGAGTTTTATGGCTTCCTGATTTACATTCAGGTCTTTGATCCATTTTGAGTTTACTTTTGTGTATGGGTTTAGACAATTATCCAGTTTCATTCTCTTGCATGTAGCTGTCCAGTTTTGCCAACACCAGCTGTTGAAGATGCTGTCATTTCCAGGGCTCCTCTGTGTATCCATGGCTCCTTTATTGTATATTAATTGACCATATAGGCTTGGGTTTATATCTGGGCTCTCTAGTCTGTTATTGGTCTATGGGTCTGTCATTGTGCCAGTACCAAACTGTCTTGATTACTGTGGCTTTGTAGTTGAACTTGAAGTGAGGGAGCATAATTTCCCCCACTTTTTTTTCCCCAGGATTGCTTTGGCTATTCAGGGTCTTTTGTGGTTCCGTATGAATTTTAGAACTATTTGTTCTAGTTCATTGAAGAGTGCTGTTGGTATTTTGATAGGGATTGCATTGATTCTGTAGATTGCTTTAGGCAGGATACCCATTTTGACAATATTAATTCTTCCTATCCATGAGCATGGGATGTATTTCCATTTTTTGATATCTTCTTAAATTTCTCTTATGAGTGTCTTGTAGTGTTCAGAATAAAGGTCTTTCTCATTCTCAGTTAGGTTTATTCCTAGGTATTTTATTCTTTTTGATGCAATTGTGAATGGAATTGTTTTCCTGATTTCTCTTTCTGCTAGTTCATCATTAATGTATAGGAATGCAGCAGATTTCTGTGTATTAATTTTGTATCCTGCAACTTTGCTGAATTCAGATATTAGATCTAGTAATTTTGGAGTCGATTATTTAGGGTTTCTTTATGTACAATATCATGTCATATGCAAACAGGGACAGTTTGACTTCTTCCTTACCATTCTGGATGCCTTTTATATCTTTGTGTTATCTGATTGCTGTGGCTAGGACTTCTAGAACTATGTTAAATAAAAGTGGGGGAGTGGGCATCCTTTTCTTGTTACTGATCTTAAAGGTAAAACTTTCAGCTTCTTGCTGTTAAGTATAATGTTGACTGTGGGTTTGTTGTATACTGTCTTTATTATGTTGAGGTACTTGACCTCTATACCAAATTTGTTGAGAGTTCTTTCATGAATGGATGTTGAATTTTGTCGAGTGTTTTTTCAGCATCTATGGAGATAATCATGTTGTTTTTGTCCTACTTTTTGTGATGTGGTGGATGATGTTGGGTTGTACCATTCTTACATCCCTAAGATGAATACCACTTGATCATGACGGGTGGTCTTTTTGATGTATTTTTGAATTCGGTCTGCTAATATTTCGTTGGGTATTTTTACATCTGTGTTCATCATTGGTCTGTAATTTTCTTTTTTTGCAATGTCTTTGCCTCATTTTGGTATTAGAGTGATGTTGGCCTTGTAGAATGAGTTTGGGAGTATTACCTCCTCTTCTAATTTTTGGAAAACTTTAAGGAGGGTGGGTATTAGGCCTTCACTAAATGTTTGATAAAATTCAACAGTGAAACAATCTGCTCCCGGGCCTTTGTTCTTAGGTAGTTTCTTATTACCAATTCAATTTCTTTACTGGTAATTGGTCTGTTCAGGTCTTCTGTTTCTTCTGGGTCAGCCTTGGAAGGTTGTATTTTTCTAGTAAGCTGTCCATTTCTTCTAGGTTATCAAGTTTGTTACCATATAATTTTTCATAGCATTCTCTCATAATTCTTTGTATTTATGTGGTGTCCATAGTGATTTTTCCTTTCTCATTTCTGATTCTGTTTATGTGAGTAGACTCTCTTTTATCCTTGAAAAGTCTGCCTATGGGTTTATCTGTTTTGTTTATTTTCTGAAAGAACCAGCTCCTGCTTTAATTTTTCTTTCTATTGTTTTATTCTTCTCGATTTTATTTATTTCTGCTCTCATCTTTATTATGTCCCTCCTTCTACTGACTTTGGGCCTCATTTGTTCTTATTTTTCTAGTTTTGTTAATTGTGAGTTTAGACTGCTCATATGGGATTGTTCTTTCCTGAGGTAGGCCTGAATTGCAATATACTTTCCTCTTAACATGGCCTTCACTGCGTCCCACAGATTTTGCGGTGTTGAATTATTGTTGTCTTTGTCTCCATATTTTTCATATGCTCTTTAATCTCTAACTGGGAATTTTCCAGCTGTTATTTTGTTATTGATTTTTAGTTTAATTCCACTGTCATCTGAGGATATACTTTGTATGATTTCTATTCTTTCAGTTTTGTGAAGGTGTGGTTTAATTGCTGAGAACGTGGTCTTTGTTGGTGAATGCTCCATGTGATCTCGAGAAAATGTGTACTCTGTTCCTGTAGGATGAAATACTCCGTAAATATCAATTAGCTCAAGTTGATTGAAAGAGCAATTCATGTAAACCATATACTCACTGATTTCTACCTACTTGATCTATCAATTACTGATAGGGGATTGTTGAAGCCTCTAAACATAATTATGGATTTGTCTACATCTACTCATAATTCTATCAGCTTTTGATTTACATATTTTAAGACTCTGTTAGTTAAGGATTTTTATGTCTATTTGGAGAACTGAGAATTGACCCACTGTTGATCAGGCAATACCCCTCTTCTACTTGATAATTTTCCTTGTTCTGAGGCTTGCTTTGTCTGAAATTAAAATAGCTTTCTTTTGATTGTTAGTATGGCATATTTTTCTTAATTCTTTTACCATAAACTCATCTGTTTCTTTTTTACTTAAAGTCTGTTTCTGTGGAAAACATGTAGTTAGATATTTTTTAAATCAACTCTTCCAGTATCTATCTTCTACATATAAATTGGTTATTTCTATAGTTTATTTATAATATTTAATGATTTTTTACTTACTACATTTGCTCTTTTTTCTTTACTCTTTTTATATTTTCTGGTTGTAATTGTGTATTTTATCTGATTCAACTTTATTTTAACCTTTTGTATGTCAATAATATTTATTTAAACAATTTTTAGTGCTTACCCTAAAGTTTGCAATAATACATGTGTAGTTAATCTAAGTCTACTCACCAATGATACTATAAAGTTTAAGGGTAGTGTTGGTAACTTGTAAAATAGTATTCTCAGTTCCTTCCTCTTATGCCTTGTGACATTGTTATCCAGTTAACATATATGTTAACATATATATCCATATATATGATATAATCACACAACATAATGCTGCTATCACAACTTTGAGCAGGTACCATTTATATCAATTAAGAATTAGTAAAATAAAATATTTTATTTATTCCTCCTCTGATGTTCTTTCTTCATATCATCTAAGTTTCTGGTCTCTATCATTTTTGTTCTCCCTAAACACCTTCTTTCAACATTTTTTTTTCACAAAAAGAAATTTGAGAAATTGCACTGGAGGTTAATTCCCTCAGTTTTTGTTTGTCTGACAAAATTGATTTCTCCTTTACATTGACAGATAATTTTGCTTGATATAGGATTCAAGGTGGCTGGATTTTTTTCTTTCAACACTAAATATTTCACTCTACTCTCTTCTTGCTTGCATGGAAAGAAGTATGATAAAATTCTTGTCCTTGTTCCTAAGCATATTTTTTCCTTATTGTTGCCTTCAAGATATTTGTCTTTCTTTTGTTTCCTTTTTCTTTTTTACAGCTTGAATGTGATATGCATAAGTGGAGACATTTTTCGTATTTACTCTGCTAGGTTGTTCTTTGTAGTTTAATCAGTGGTTTGGTGTTTGGCATTGATTTTAGAAAAATCTCAGCCACTATAATTTAAATATTTTTCTCCTTATTTTTTCTCATCTTTTCTTTTCTTCTTGTTTTTATTTTCTTATTTTTTGGTACTTCAATTTTGTGTATGTTACATTTTACAATTGTTTTACAGTTTTAGGATATTCTGTTTTATTTTTTATTTTTGCATTTTAGCTTGTGTAGTTTCTATTTACATTTTTCAAGCTTACCAATTCTTTCTCCAGCAGTGTCTAATCTGTTGAGGTTATGTGAAGGCAATCTTCACTTCCATTACAGTTTGTTTTTATTGCTAATATTTCCCTTTGATTCTTTCTTGGAATTCCCACCTCTCTGCCCATGTAGCCCATTTGTTCTTGGATGCTGTCTACTTTTCCTGTTAGAACACGAATGTATTTACCTTAGTTAATTTAAATCCACAGACTGAAAATTCCAACATCTCTGCCATATCTGAGTATCGTTCTTATACTTTCTTTGGCTCTCAGGCTGTGTATTTTCTTGTGTTTTAGTGTGACTTGTAACTTTTTGCTGAAACCTGGATATGATGATATATCTGGTAATATGAACTGAATTAAATAGGCCTTTAATGTGGGGTTTTATGTTAATCTGGTTAGGAGTTAGGTTGCGTTTAATATTTCCTATAGCTGTAGGTGTCAAAGGCTTCAATTTTTCTCTCTTTTGTCTCTTCCATTGTTGATAGCCTTCCCTAAAAACTCCTTTAAAAATAGTCTACATTTTGCAGACTTTGAGCTGTAGTTCATTTTTGTCATACTGAAACCCGGTTGAGGCAGTGATAAGGGTTGGTGGGAGGGAAGTATTCTATAATGCTATGGTGAGTCTTAGTCTTTTAGTGGGCTGGGATCAGCACACACATGTTTCAACTTTTTTCCTCTCCCTTAGGTGATAAGAATGGCTAGAGCTGTTGTAATTGGGTAAGGCTCCTATAATGTCTCTACCCTTCAGTAGGCTTTTGTTTTGGAGATTGTTCAGGGTGCATTTCAGGACAGTCACTTTCCTAAGGGCCTTCCTGGGTCTTCTCCTTGAGTAACTGGTGGTGTTCCTGGAGGTCAAGCCCATGAAGTGTGGGAGAGTCCTATGACAGAGGGTCCCAGTAGATTCTCTTTCATAATAGTCCACATTCTTCCTCCAGTGCTGGTCACATTTAACTTCAAGTTTTCCTTCTGGCTATGGTTCTAGAGGTTTCTACTCCAGCTAAGCTGATCTCAGCTATGATTCTCTGTATTCACCTTTATCTCCAGATTTTGGGGTATTCATTTGCCCTATGATTTAAATTCTCTGACAATTCTAAGAGTCATTTGGTTTCACCTTGCTCAACATTTTTCTTGTAAGGACAAGAGTGACAAATTCTAAGCTTTTTCTCATGTCCAAGCTAAAACTGGAAGTCATAAAATTCAACATTTAATGTTACTGATATTTCAGCTAAAGGAGATGTTTTACCCAATAAAAAGATAAATATTGACTTTTTTATGTTTGAAAAAGGGTTTGCAAAAATAGCCATTTAATAAAATTATATGCATTTATAATATCTGACATGTGTTTTTTTTTAATCTGTAAACCTTAAGGTATTTATTATCTACCTTTTATAGAAAAAGTTTGCCAACCCTGGCAGAACACCCTTCCCTCTCTCTTGACATAATGAATATCTTCAGTATTATTGTTTGTATTGGTTTCAAGTATGCAACAATAGCACAGTGATTCAGCAGTTACTCATGTTATTAAATCCTCACCCTCACTAGTGCAGCTACTGTCTGTTCACATAAAAGATGTTACAGATCATTGGCTGTATTTCCAATGCTGTACTACCATCCACATGACCAACTTATGATTGAGAATTTTTGTGCCCCTTTATGTTCCTCGTTCTCGCCACTCACCCACCCCAGCCCCTCCCCCATGGTAACTACCAGTCTCTTCTCAGTGTCTATGAGTCTACTGCTATATTGTTCATTTTGTTTGTTATTCTTTTTAGATTTCAATATTGGCAACAGGCACATAAAAATATATTCCACATTGCTTATCATCAGGGAAATGCAATCAAAACCACAATGAGATGTCACTTCACACCAGTGAGAATGGCCACTGCCCAAAAGACAAGAAATAACAAGTGTTGGAGAGGATGTGGAGAAAACGAAACCCTTCTGCCTTATTGGTGGGAATGTAATTGGTACAGACACTGTGGAAAGCAGCATGGAAGTTCCTCAAAAAAAATCTGACATAGGTATTTTAAAGTATACATTAATTCAACCTATAAACTTCCATTGCCTAAAGGAATAAATTCTTTTGGTTATCCTTTATTGTATTCTGTAATACATCCTCAACATAAGATGACACTGGTGAATATATTCTACAAATGAAGCTCCATAATTTCAGAAATGCAATAAAATGTTAACAAAAATAAAAGTCCAATGTTTCCTGTGATGAAATTCTAAATGTTTAGAAAGGGTTTAAGTTAATATTTTCCTTTGAATATACATATGGGGTTCTTTAATATTCTTTAAAAACTAATTTCAATCTTATACTCAGTAAATTCATATGAAGAAGAAATCTATCAAACAAGTTTTTTGTTAGTTACGGCTTATTTACATTGAGATGATTGTATTTTTGCACTTTAGTTAATTCTGTATATTTGTAACTTTAAGGCTGTTTTATTTTTTCTGCTAATTATAATAACACTGATAAGAACTGACATGCTAGATGCTTTGTATTTTTTCACTTTTTATTTAAAAAAATTTAAAATTGAAGTATAGTTTATATACAATGTTATATTTGTTTCAGATGAACAACTTAGTGATTCAGCAATTATATATACATTACTAAACGCTCACCACAGTAAGTGTACCTACCATATGTTACCATACGAAGATACAATATTATTAGCTATTTTTCCTATACTTCCATCCCTGCAAGGACACAAATGAACAAACAAAACAGAAATAGGTTCATAAACACAAAGAACAGATGGTTGCTTTGTATATATTAAATCATTGATTCTCTGCTCTCTGTAACTTTAGGAAATAGTCTTTACTAACCCCATTTTACAGAGGAAAAACTTAGATAAATTAATTACCTTTGTCAAAGTCTTATAAGTACTTGTTAGAATTAGATTGTATTGAAATTTCTATTACTCCAGTACACTGGAGGTCAGACACTTTTATTCTTTCTCTGTTTCTAAATATAATGAAATTGACACACATTTATTATCTTAAGTGCCCACACTTTTCTTACATTAAGATAAAATGCATCAGTGAGAGTTTGTATTTTATTTTTTACTCCGGCAAAAATTAAATATGTATGTGTGTGTGTATAGATATATGTGTATATATAATATATCTATCATTATTATCTATCTATATAAATCTATATATCAATATATGATGGTATAGATAGATAAATGATATAAGATAAATAGAAATACCTAAAATACATAGTTTAGAGTGACTCTAATTATCCATTATAACCTTCAAATGCATTTAAACCAAAATGTTTTCCTTACCTGTATGTTTGTTTCTAAAATAGTTACTTTATTTTAAATATATTTTTAACTGAGGAAAATTACTGAAAAGTGTATTCTATTTATAGCTGAAATTTCCCTAACACAATTTCTCTTGCTCTCCACTTCTATTTCTATCTCTCCCTATCTTGATCTCTTTCTTCAAGATGAGCATCTATTTGTAAAATAATCTTTCTTAAATATTAAAATACATAACCAACTTTAATGATCTCCACACAATTCTAATGGAAACTAACTTTAAGACAATGATCAACATGGTTTTACATTATTATTTGAGATGCTTGTGTAAGGTTAGGTTAAACTGCTGGAATTTCAGCCAAAACAAAACCCCAGTTTATTTTGTGTTTTCTTTTCCACATTTTTAATTTAATATTTATTGCTTCTTTTAAATTCTAATATTCTGCCACTCTGCTCAGATATAAATTGAGATTTACAATAAAACTCTCTGATCCACATAACAATAATGCAACATATTACTTTATCAATCATGTCTCAGAGTAGATATTTCATCAGCTTTTCAGGCATTGTCCATGAGGTTCTTATTTGATGTCTATTTTCATGCCAGTCACTTTTACATATACATTAATGCAGTGTCTATAAACAAACACATGTATGTGAGAGCAGACATTTTTATATTGCAGAAATTTACTGCAATATAGTGTTCCAACACAGTATCAAATGACTGTATCTGAAATTGTTTTTGTATATCTTAGTCAGTCATTAAAGAGGACAGAACAAAAATGCTACCAGATATCATGGACACATTCAGTAAAGAACTATTCCACACCAGTGACTGGATTCTTTAAGCAGCTCCCAACATGATCATGGATGATTTCATAGAACTCTTGCAATGTTAAAGAATGATTAGATAATGAGTCAGTCTTCACCATGGAAACATAAAATTCATCAATTTTAGATAGTAATATAAAATTAGCTTTTATCAATGAATCTCATCTAGTTGTTCAGCACACTCTCTTGTGGAACATTGTCCTCATTCTACAAATAAATATTAAAAAATCAGTTAAATCAAAGATATATATGTATATTTTTCTCATCACTTAATCAAGTTTTGTTAAATTTTGCTTTTCTTAAAGCCTAGGCCAACTAACGGATAAACACCCTTTGGTAATACTTAGCTACTGTTCAATTCCTCATTTTATAAACTAAAAAGAGGTAAAAAGCATTCAAGCACACAGAGCCAGTTTAGGGCAAATCAGGATTTAAAATCCTGTCTTAAACTGTCAGGGCAGAGATTTCTCACTATGCCACATTCAGTGGAAGAAAAGATCAACAAGGAGTTCAGCACTGTAGAGTGATGATGATTGTAAAGCAGGTCTGCTGGGCTAGATAATCTCCACATGCAGATGACGTGAAGATATTCAAAGACACTGTCAGAAGACAGTAACAGGCTTTGGAAGGAGGGAAAAATGAATACCACTGAACTCAGTCACAAGCGGTGAGGTCACTGAAGTTAAAAACAGAGCAACATGAACACACGTCATTAGAAATAGGCGGCTTCTTTCTAAGTATAGACTTGCCTAAATTGTAACCTGTAATTCAGAGCTCATAGCAATGCCAAACTTTGAAAACATAGTTTAGACAATTAACTGGATCCTTCATGCCCATCTGACAAGGTCTTTATGACAGGTAACTTGAAAAACATTAACAATGAACATGATTAGGAGCTAAATAAATACTTGATTAACATAATTGGAGGTTTAAAAAATCTCTGTGGATTCATTACAAGAGATGCTAATGTTTCACTGAAATGTTACTTTTACTGTAAACACATGGTGACAGTTTTAGATAAGGATATGACAAAAAAAATCTAAGTTTAAAGTAACAATACATACTGATTGGAAAGAGCATTTGATAAAGTATTAGGAAACTGAGTTTTGTCACTAATTAACTAGGTTAACTTACTTTATTTCCTTAACTACAATGATTTTAGTATGATCTCTCAGTGCTCTTCCAACATCACATTATATGGTTCCTGAATTTTTTAATATTGATGAAATAGTCACATCATAACAAATATTACCAGTATAAAAAAACTTGATATGGATAAGTAAAACTTTAGAATACCACTATTAATTTGTATTAATAGTTACTAGTCATAACTGAAAACATCCTTGGGGATTAATTTAAAGACTTTGTCACAAAATACTTAATTAACAAAATGAAGTCAATACAATGAATATCTATTGGGTATACTCAAGATATTTTTAAGATACACTAGGCCCTATTTTGAGCATGCTCTAAGCATTTCAATACTGTAAAAAACATCCATCAATTATAAAAAGAAAATTTAATGTGTAAATATATGTAATAATCTATAACTTAACTGCATTCTAGTAATACCCTCAGATAACTTTCCTGAAAAATATAGAAGCTAAACAGCTATAATTGCAATGTATGTTCTATAATGTAAAAACGAGTAGAACTGCAAAATTTAGAAAGTATCTGCAAAAGATAAAAATGAATCTTCCATCAAGAGGGCATTAGACATTTCCTTACCTCCTTCTTCTTTCCATTAAGTGCAAAATATGTCTTGGAAATAGGGAATTCCTATGGTAGAAAGATTCCAGAAAAAATATCTAGGATTTGCATGAGTTTCTGGACAAGAACAAAATATTAGCAAGAACCTGTCTTTGGGTAAATTTTAGCTTTTACCTCCGAATCTGACGTCAGAGAGCATTGTTCATTCATTCCAGTATCCTTCTTGTTGCTTTCTTTTCCTACAGAAATGTGAGCAATTATAGATAGAATAATAGAAGTTATTTGTTTCTCTTCAGGTCAAAAAAAGAAAAGCTGCTTGAGTGGACCATTTTATTATCTGTAAGTTGTTGCTGGCCCTTAAGCTTACTTTACAGATGGGTTCACTTGGTACCACAAAGGTACTATGGGTATTGATCCTGGTAGTTTTAAAATCTAGGGCAGAGATTCAGTGCCTGAACCAACTGTTAAGAGAAGAGCAGACTTCCATGTATTAAGGCCAATTTCCCTATTGTTTCCCTGTTCTTCAGTGAATAAATTATAAAGCACAAGGGGTGTGTGTGTGCATGTGTGTGTGTTCTGGAGCAGGGATACAATGTATGGACTCTCATAAGAAAAGTAGAGGAAAATTATACAGAAATAAACTAAAATTATTTAGCTACAATAACAATGTCTGGTTATGTATCATTGGTAAGGTCTACAAAACAGGATTGAGATACATGATTAATATAAATGGAACATTATATATGTTTAATTCAACAGTTAGAAATGTTTTGAATATTTATACAGTTAACCCTTGAAAAATGGGGAGTTTAAGGTGTGCTGACCCCAACAGAGACCAAAATCCACATCTAACTTTTGAAAGACCAAAACTTTACTAATAGGCTGCTGTTGACTGGAAGCCTTACCAATAACATAAACAGACAATTGACCCATACTTTCATGTTCTATGTATAATATACAGTATTCTTATAATTAAGTAAACTAGAGAAAAACATATTTTTCAAATTGTTGTAAATCTCCAAAAAATTTGCCAACATATTTATTGAAAAAAATTTATGTATAAATGATCCCATGCAATTCATACCCATGTTGTGCAAGGGTCAACTATAGTTGATTTTGATACTATTTGTAATTCTGCACTAAATCTCTCAGTATGAAAGTAGTGACATGTCTAAATCATTCATCATTTCTAATTTCTTACTACTTTTTATGATATTAAAATAAATTTGTCCAAGGGAAAATACATACCATTTGAAAACTTTTTCACCAAGAAAATGCGAATACATGGATTAATGCCCAAATATTTTATTTTTTCCTGTTTTGTTTGTCTGATTTCTTATAAAATGCAAATCCAGTCACTTTATAAAATGTTACAGTGTCAGATTTTAAGCTTGAATATAGATGAAACATACGGATTTATGTTTTGAGGGATATGCAAAAAGAATATTCGAAGTGAATAAAAGCCCGGCATATGGAGGTGTTAAATCATCAGAGGTTGGAAAGCATGAAAATGTAGCAGAACCTATTGATGCAGTTTTGTGAATTTCTCCAGAATCCCTTAACAGTTCGGAAGTAAAAGTAGAAAGTAAGTGACAGTTTTAATTGGTTCAGAATCAATAAGGCAAGAAAGACAAAAAGACAAAAGAAATAATAATATTAATAAAAGACCACTGCTTTCCTGGCAAAGCTGAAACCAAGATTTTCTCCAAATATATTCTTTCCAAGAAGAAACATACATTGCATAATTTTACTTCTACCCTAATATCTGGTAAACCCAAATATGCTACCAGGTTCAATGAACAAAATTTGCCCAAGTTGTGGATTTTCTTTTTTCTAAATTTTCTGAATGTGGGACCACATTCTTGCAGATTTGAAATTTTTGACTTAAAAAAGAATGGAAGATTTACTGTTGAACTAATTCAACTTTCACTGTCAAGACACCATACCCATTCCAGAAAATGACAACCCAAACTGTAGGTGTTAAAGCAATTTCTTTTCCATGGGGAATATGTGTGAGAAGACTGGGCTGAGGCCACACAGAATTAGACCTGCAGAAAACTAGGATTGCTCCTGGGATTTAATTTCTTTGGGCTTTAGCGCATGCCACAAGCACATTTTGATTTTGGCTTTAATTCCTTTGGGTTCCAAATAAAACATTAAACATTTATTCAATTCAGTGAAATGAATTTTATTTCATTAAATTCTGTCATGCAAAATTCTTTACTCTCTGGGAGATTTAGGAAAAGTTTATATTCTACTTTAAATGTGTTTGTGTGTTTGTGTGTGTGTATATATAATATGCTTTATACTCTCAGTTTTTTAACTTTTACAAATCTAAAATGACACTTTGTTAGGCATGCTGATTTTTGCTCATGTGCTTCTGTATATTACAACATGAGAGATTTTAACTGAGCAGCTAAGTATGGATTCTGTACAGTCCTTGTGGAGCAGTTGTCTCTGAAGAGAGCTTTTGCATTTATTTTTTGGGTGTTCAGGGAGTGTCAGTATACAGGAACTGATTTTTATGACAACTTCTCAACTAGACTTTCTGTACCAATAAGCAGGTCATAAATGCCAAATTTAAAATGTGTGGTATAACTCATGGTTACCAATTACCTAGACTGAATTTTTTTTTCTACCTAGAGACCAGGCAGTGATAGAAAGACTTCGTCATCTTCATTTGCTTGTAGATAGATTCTTAGTTTTCCTTAGTTTACCCAATTAGGAAGCCCTTTGAAGGTACCTGTTCTACAGAAGAGTTCAAATTCAACTTGAACCTCCTTGGGCCCAGGTCACATCCTTTCCCCAGGGAAGGTGCGAAAGCCCAGACTCTGTTTACTAGAGTAGTCTTTTGTGCCACTCAGAGTAGTCATAGCCCCCTCAGCAATGTGCTGACCAAACTGGTCTTTGTTCTTCCACATTCCTGGCACCAAGGGTCTTAATCTACTTTCATTTATTTGAGGCTGCTCATTTAAAGAAATGTTAAAATTGTATGTGACATTTCTAGATATTTGCAGTGGGAAGAACTTCTGACTACCTATTAATAGGTTGCTGGAACCAGAAGTTTTTCTTTGGATATTATTTAATGGGTTTTTCTTTTGAGTTTTATTTTCTACATTAATTAGTCATTCAAGTTCATTGTTTCCTGGAATAATTTTAGTAATATATGCTTTACAAGAAATCTTCCAATTTTTCAGAATTCTAATTTCATCTGCCATCTTTAATGTGGCATTGTTGTGGTTTACAGTGATGTTGATTTGATAATGTGTTTTTCTCGTGCTTCTTGTCTTGTGTTATTGCATGGCTACCACAGAATGAGGAACTCAAGAAGAGGAGAAGAGTGAAGCCAGGTACTCCTCTCTTGCTTCTATTTCTTTTAAAAGCAAAATATTTTTCTGGAAGCCTTCCATAGGACATTTGCTTATGTCCTATTTCCCAGAACTCTCATATAATCCATTCTAATTCAAAGGAGGTATAAATATTGAGGATCAGGAAGAGAAGAGCAGAATTACCAAAAATGGTTTAAAACATGGGTTGGCAAACATTTTATCCAAAGGACCAGAGAGTAGTATTTTAGGCTTTGCTAGCCACACAGTCTTCATTGCAACTACTCAGCTCTGCTACTGTAGTATGATTGCAGCTCTAGATGTATGCAAATGAATGATCATGGCTGCAGTCCAACAACAGTTTATTTATAAAAACATGTAATGGGAAGATTTGGCCTATACATTTTGCAATTTGAGCTAATTATGATTTGTTCCCTGAAGCAGGGCAAATTGTTGCTTCAAAAAGGATAAAAGAGAATGAAGGACAGAAAAAAGGAAAGAAAATATCTTTGCTCTCAAGAAGATCAGTGTTGGTGGCAGAGGATATGAACACAAGTACTAAATTTAAATTTATTTTTAGTTTTGGTTCATTTATGGCAAATGATTAAAGATGATAGATTTTAGTTTCTCATTGAGTAAACACTCTGTATAAAATTCTTTCCTTTTTACAGCTTTCCAGATGATTTATTTTCTAGTTTTATTTATTTTTGGTGTAAGTTATTGAGAATGGACTTTTTCATTTCTCAATTGTAAAATTCTTTGTTCTGCAGGTTATTTAATTGGAATGTGTGATGGTCCAATAATGTGTCTTATATATATTAGTTTTGAACATTTAAAAAAAATTTCATTGTACTTAAGTATATTAAATATTTAAATCATTTGTAAATGCTTCATAAGTCCGTACAAAGGAAAAGTATACATTTTTACCTATGTGTGTCTATGTTTGTGTAGGTATATATAAAAATTTTATATATATGTAAATATATTTAGTAAATTTAAAATTTTTCTACTAAAATAGAATGTGTTCCAAATGAAACTTCAGCTATGTGATTTGACGAAAAACATCTTAATATTAAGTGACAAAAAGGTTTTATACAAGAAGCACATGTATACATGCCTGGGATATTATTATTTGTTTTGCCCGCACTTAATCCCACCTGTTCTATCTTCCCCTGCTATAGCAGTGACTGGAAAGGTATGAATGCATTTCCCCATCTCTTTTGTAGCTAGGAATAACTACTATAAATGTGGCACAGTGACAGAATTTGGAAGTGAACTGGGTGTCATATTCTTGCATTATGTAATTTGTATAATGGAATGTAGAATGTTATTGTGGAATCTAAAAAAATAAACAAATGATAATAGACTACTAAATACAGAGTACAAACTGGTGGTTTCCCTAGGGCAGGGAGGATTGGGGAAATAGGGAAAAAGGAGAAGGGTACAAACTTTCAGTTATAAAATAAATCAGTCACGAGATAAAAGGTACAGCATAGGGAATAGAGTCAGTAATATTGTAATATCTTTGTATGGTGACAGATGGTAACTACAGTTGTGGTGAGCATTTCCTAATGTACTTAATAGTTGAATCACTATGTGTACACCTGAACTAATAAAATACTGTGTATCAACTCTACTTCAATGAAAACTTTTCAGTATATAATATGGCTCCTTATTCTGTTCAGTTATCTATTGATTTCTTTAAACTTGCATTTTCCTTGTCTCTTTCCTCAGTTATATCAGTCCTATTGCAATGCTGAGAACCGTTGTATTTCAAAGAACTTTGGTGATTGAACACAGGCAGAAAAGCTCGGTGAGAGGAAGTCAAGTAACTACCCCAAGAGGCTTACTTTCAAGATTAATTGGCCCTCGTGGCAATCTGGAATTTAGGAAACTAACTGCCGCTGCTTCTACTCTCACCACTGCTCGTCACCCTTACAATCCTGGTGTGTGGACACCGGAACTGAAGCCCAGGAACTGCAAATACAGCTGCTAAAGTTTGATTGCCAGTCACCACAGCTGTAGAAGATGGTGCCTGCTGTACTTCCAAATTCTATGTCATTTGCTCATAGAAGCTATGTCACAACAGAACTCTAACTGCAAGAGAGGATGGGAAATGTGTTTTTACTCCTCTAGTCACTGCTGTACAGGAGGAAATGGAACAGATGGGATTCGGGGAGAGTGAGACAAGCAGTACCTAATGCCCATGCTCCTTACATCCAGCTTTTCTGTATCACATGATTTGTTTCTTGTAAATGTGATAGTTGACGTTAATTTTTAACCTCAGTCTGACAGGTTTTCTCATTTAATAGGAAAAATCAGTCTTTTCATTTTTGGAATGATACGGTAAATTGACATTATTTGTTTCATGTTATGTTGTAAATAAGATGGATTATATGAACGTGATATTTTCTCCTTCTCTTTGACTTGTTATCAGTGATATATTCAAAGTACTCTTCTCAGTCTGTGACTCCTATTTATTTCAGTGATAAGAAGACACCAACCATTTCTCTCACGGTCCGTAGGCCGCCTCCCACGACAAGGTGTGTCCTGTGTGAATGATGCTTATCGTGCCCTTTGCCTCCAAGGGAGCCTTTAGGACGTTTTAGATTCTTTCATTCCTCTCTTTGCCCCTTCCTCTGCTACTTCATCTTCCTGCTTTTCTCCTACCCCTCCCTCTTTCCCCATCACCTCCGGCTCTATGCGTTTTTTTTGGAGATAGTGAAGCATTTTTAGCTCTAGAATAAGTGTTTAGCACTTAACACTAGGCATTCCTAGAGTCTATTTCTAATCATTTAGAGGAAATAATAGATTCTACTTTAAGAACCCCACTTGGAACTTATGTGATCCACTCATAGGGAGTATATTGGCCGTTTAGATTTTATAATAGTTGGATAGATTGATAGCAGCGCTCATTGATCATCACTGCTTCTCCTTTACATGCAAATTAGTACGTACCTGACAATGGACATAAGGAGCAAATGAAGTAAAGTTCAGTACACTGAGTCTACATAGGTACCAAGAACCACATATAAGAATATTGTAAATACACATATGAATCAAGAATTAAGGAATGAGAGAGTTGGAAGGAAAAGCATTATCAATTTAGCCAGGTAGGTCATGATTTGAGATATTTTAACAAATGTTATTTCCAGTGATATGGAGGTGAATCTGTGCCCCTGCCAGAGGGTTGCTGAAATGGATTGGATATTAAATAACTCGGTGTAGGGAGACTATCAATACAATTATTTTAAAAAGGGTTTGTAAATTGTAAATTGATATAAAATATAAAACAATATTTAATCTTCCTCTCCTTTGTTTGCTTTTTTATCTTCCCTATTTCCCAATCTTATTAGCATTATTATTTAATTATTGTACTTCCAGAGCAAAATAACACCAATATTTAGTTATCAGTATTAATATCAGTGTGTTATTTGATAGTTTAATTAAATATTAAAAGCCTTTTGAAAATAACTTATAAACATATTATGGAACACAAAGAAGTGTAACCATGAAACATAAACTTTACCACGCACTTCCACTCTCATACAAATATTAACAGCAAAGTGCACAAAATGTAAATTCCATGTAAATGAAAAATATTTCATCATAAAATTGTAAATGAGAAGATATTGTGTAACTGTATTGTGGTCCTTGGATATAAATTTGTCATTTGTGTCATAATCAGATTTGGAGCATATTATTTACTAATTTTCCAGCTGCCAAACAAGTTCTTTTTAACTCTAGATGAGTCTTGATGATGAATTAGTTATCATCTAATTCCAAATACTGTCTCCTTGACTCCTTCATCTTCAAATAATCCCATATTTTTCTTGATATTTTTTAGATACTCAGATTTATTTTGCATAGGTGGATATTTCAAATTAGAATTAACTCTATGACATTTAATACCATCACATTAATTTTCAGTTTAAGGAAGTATTTACACTAGAGGAAGGATTGGTCTTGTAATTCACACTTTTTATCTTTTATTCATCCTTTTGAAAATTCTGCAAATATAAGATAAAGCACATTTGCTTGACACACAATTTTAGTGTGTACGTATCAATTGGTAAATTTTTTGTATATTTGGAATAAATATATAGATGTAATGAAATTTATGCTACAAATTATGGGTATTATATAAACTAATGTCTGCTGGAACATAGGATTTTTAAAAAATAGTTCAATCATTATATTCACTATTATGATCATCATTATTATTTGATATATTTAAGAATGTTGATAAACAACAGGTGAAGGGGTTTATGAGTGAGGTATATAGCTTTTCTGAAAGAGGAAAAAGTAGTCGAGAATTCAATTAGAAAAAAGGACTATAAACATAGACACAATAGGTCTTTACTAAAACAGACATTGATAATCTCTGTATTGTAGATCATCTGCCTATCTATCTATACTTATCATTTTTGCATCAATGTTTTCTCAGTCTTTGAGAATGAGACATGAGACTATAAAACTTTTATTTCTATAATTCGGTATAATTTGAACATACATATAATGTATAATAGTAGGATTGCTACTTAACTGTGTGAAATCAGCAACCAGATTTATGTTTATTTATTTCTTGTGTCATGATACCACCCTTACCCCTTTTATATATAGCTACACAGAAATACAAATACACACCCATACTACAAAATGCAAACTTTGGCAGAAACTTTTTGCTGGCTCATCTACCCACATTTATTACCTTCTTTTCCTTAATCATCTTTCAGCTAAGGATGGCCATGTGACATATTTCTGGAAAATGAAATACAGGTGAACATCACACTCAGATTATTTTAATAGAAGCAAAATTTATCTATAATATGTGTACTATCCCAGTGCATTTTCTGCATCACAGTTATTTTAAAGTTGCTAATCTGATTCTATCCACCTAAACCAAAAAGTGACATTGTACATAAATGAACTAAGTAGTATTGGTAGGTATTTGGAAGGCAGGAACAAAAGTATGCAGTTACTAATTAGATAAGAATGTGGGATGACGAGCAGGATTCAGATGGAGAGTGAAAAGGCAAAGGCAAAATATGGTTTTTTATTTTGAACCACTCTCTAAATTGTGATTCTGCAAGGTAAAATCAAGAACTCAGAAGCAGAAATAATTTGGAGAAAAGATAATGACTTATGATTTGAATATGTTAAAAGTTAACTTCAGGGAGTCCAAAGACAGACCTATTAGGTAATTTTGTATACAGTCTAAATTTTCAGAATAAGGTTTGTATTTGGAATATACATTTAGAAATTGTGATAATTGAAGACATCTGATTATATATCTTGCTGATAAAGACTGTGACATGGCATGAAGAGAAAAGATAGTCTAAAGGAAAACCTGAACTATAGCTCTATATTTGAGATGTAAGGAAAAAAGTGAGTCAGCAAAGAAGGTTGAAGAGGAATGGCCAAAATTATAGGTGTCATGGAAGGAAGGGAAGTGATGGTTTCAGGAAAAAGAAATTATGAAGATAAGGAATGGTCCTCATTGGGTACAGGGAACCAGAAGTAATTTGTGACCTTAGCAAGAGGATCATACATGGAGTAACAGGGAAGATGAGTCTGTCAAGAATTTAGGGGTATCTGGGGAGTGAAAATTGAAGATAATGACAGGGGCGATGCCTTTTAGATTATTGATTGTTAAAGTATGTTGAGTGCGGGAAAGGGTATGGAACCAAACCAAGGATTTTGTATTCATTTGTTTTTAAGATGTGACAAATGTGAACATCATTAAATGTATATGGGAACAAAAAGGAAAAGAAAAAAGATAATAAAGAGAGAAGAAATTGGATAAAAAATATGCAATTGATAGAATGAGTTCCTAGAAAAAGTGGGAGGTTAAATGATCTAGAATAGCAAAGTTGGAGAGTTAAGACATGGATGAATAGTGATATGTTTTCAATAGTAAAGGAGATGAAAATAAAATAGATGTGTGTATGTAAGAATATGCAGAAATATTTGTAGATTTGTGTGAAATAACTCCTATCTTACAGCTTCTATTTTGTCTCAGACAGAAATAGCGTTCTCTGTGAATGGGGAATGGATGCCTTGGAAATTCCAGGAGCTTGAACGTTTGAGGGGCAATGTGGAGAATTGGGCGTCGATTGCAGGAACATAGTTGAATTTCCTGATATCAGTGAGAATCCACTTGAAGCTGCAGATTTTGACTTTAAATTGGTCCTATAGTCAATGTTATGAAACTTTCCCCAAGTGTGCTCAGTTGTGCAAGGTTGAATAAGACACAGTTAGATCAAGGCTATTGATATATATATTTTTTACCTTTTGAGGACCATTTCAAGTAAGATATCTGATAAATAAGGTATCAGATAAGAAATTATCTGATACAGATCTTCACCTGTACTAAAATCATCCTCTTCCTCTTTTTGTGTTTCCTTTATAGTCTGTATTTCATATCATAGTCTTTACTTAGTGCATTAGACATATTTCTTTATGTCCTGCTTAAGCTGATAAATTAAAAAGCCCTTATCCATGCCTGTAGTTCTAGTGTTCAGCACTTTTCCTTGCATTCTCCTTAGACAATCTGGAAGAAAATACTCCTGAAATTTTATCAAGATTGGTTGTGCAAAAATGTTTTTTCAGACCTCTACTGGGTTACTAAGGGAAAATCTGGAGTGAATGTGTGTGATGGATCACGAGAACATTTATATGGTGAATACTAAATACTGAATTCACTGAGATATCTAAAATATAAAACTCTGCTGTCTAATACATTAATCAGTAAGCCATATAATGCTACTAAGCACTTGAAATGCAGCTGTTTCAAATTGAGATGTGCTTTAAAAATAAAATAGTTTTTAAGAATTAGTTTTTAAAGAGTAGATTTTAAGACTAGTTTTTAAGAATTAGTATGAAGAAAAGAATGCTATGCACTCAATATTTTATGTCAGTAGCACATTAAATTATTTATATATATTGCAATAAATAAAATGTATCATTAAAATCAAATTCACTTGTTTCTTTGGCTATCAAGTGTATATCTGTATTAATAGAAAATTAATACCAAACTAAAATTTATAGTTGTGCTGCTTTTTATAATATTCTTACTTTTCAATAATGGTGTAAACTTTCTAATATCTTGGATAATTCAATTTATAATGGCGACTAAAGAGTTTCTGTATTCTTCATATGATATACAACAAAATATAGTTGGCCCTTGAACAATGCAGAGGTTAGACTGCCAACCCCCATGCAGCTGAGAATCTAGATACCTTCTGCCACCCCAAAACTTTAACTACTAATAGCCTATTGTTGGCCAGAAGCCTTACTGATAACATAAACAGTAATTAACACATATTTTGTATGTTATATGTATCATATATTGTGTTCTTACAATTAAGTAGAGAGAAGAAAATTGTTGCAAATATCAAAAAAAATTTCCAATAGATTTATTGAAAATTATACATGTATAAGTGGACCTGTGCACTTAAAAACCCATGTGTTCAAGGCTCAACTGTAATTCAATTTCTACATGAAATTAATTTAGATAATTGCTAGGACTGCAATAAGAATATCAGAGTACGATTATCAATGTGAGCATTTTGTTCCCTTGAGTCATTGATTTTCTAATTGCAATATAGAAAAAAATTGTGAATATTTAGCAATATAATATATAATTATATATAATATGTCATATATTTAGTAATATATAATATAATATAATATAAAAAATATAATTTACTCCTGTTCAGGATAAGTAAAATACCTTCTGCAACAGGATATTTTTATAAAAATATTTAAAAATTTAAATATGAAAATCCTGTAGTGGTTATCAGGTTCTACAATAAAATACACATTTATAAATCTTATGTATAAAATAGTAACAAGGGTAACATATATGAAAGAAATAAAAATTATATGAACACCAATATAAATTATAGGAAACCCTGTTTTCAATGCTCTGCATTGATTCTCACAGACAGTTAAATGTTAACAAGGTCTGTCCCATAGCCTAATGTAATATTAATGAAAAATTATTAGTTATTTTGTGAAAGAATATAACATCTTTGTCCTTATTTGTGTTCACAGAGAATGAGCTGCATATTTAGCACTGCTACTGCTGCTATGAAAACTTCATTTAGATATTGGAAGCAATAATCTGAAATTCAGTTTGATTTTCATAATATTTCTTAAGCTTGGTTTCCATTTTTCTTTATACATATCATTTGTCCATAATGTTATTAAAAGTGTTCAAAATACTCTGCTACCAGGAGAGAAACCACAAACACACAATAGAAACAATTTATAGAAATGCTTTTGGATAAAGAATTCATATGTGTTTATATTCAAAAGGCCCTTGATTTCTTTGTATTTATACTTGTAATTTTTATAAGAAAATGTTATGACACGGAAATTATTACTCAAATTATCTATCTTAAAAAATCTTAGTTTATCACACTGCATAGACAATGAATTTTTATTTTATAGATACTTGTAATATTTCACCATAAAGATTATAGCTTTGATATAGATATGACCAGCTGATAGCATATCGATACAAAGCGTGTATATATTATTTAGTTAATAACAAATTATTTAACAGAATCACACTTTATTCATATTGAATATCAAGACTAGATACCACACAGATAGTGCTTCAGGTTTCCTCTTATAAACCAGTGCAATCCACACAAGCCAGAAATAAAAGCCCTGTTCTGTGGAGAAACAAGAGAAATAAGAATTCCAGAAAATTAGACTTTTGCAAATAAATACCTGTTATAGTGATCATTTTCATCATTTGTGGTCATCCAATATATGTGACTACTTAAACTTCTCATTGGTATTTCCTACATTTGTGTCACAAATGATCAGAGAAACCAAGGTACAGCTCAAGAAAAAGAATCTCAAATGTAGTTTTACCTGGAGAATTCTTGTACTGTTTAGCATATCCAATAAAGTATGTCTAAAAACAACATTTGGACAGACAATTCAATTTAAAATTAAAAAAAACTCTGCTGTAAAATACGTTTTATTTAGCATTCTAAGTAAGGGTAAACATTTTGCTAATTGCTGTTACCAATGGATTCCAATTAGGAATTCAATGATTTGGAAAAGCAAAATGCTGATATTTGATTATATGAAATATATGGGAATTATTTTGTGAATAATGTTATTCTGAAGATTATTGAATAATTGGCTTATGGAATCCTTATGCATACTAAAAATGTTTAAATGAATAACATGAGAACTAAGTTATATTATGTGCTATATTATATGGAAAATATAAAATCTTTTCAGTCACCTTGTACATTGGATTGTCAGAAAATTAACCTATATCATTGAAAATAAATGTGACCATTAAAGAAAGTAAGTGCAAACAATAAAATGTAACTAATATAATTAAAATAATTTTAATTCAGTATTATTCTCTATATCAGGACTGACCAATAGAAATAAAATGTGAGACACAATGTGAGCCACCCATGTAATTTAAACTTTCTAGAAGTCACATTTAAGAGGCAAGAGGAATCAGATGATATTACTATTAACAATGTATTTTAATATATCCAAAATATATTCATTTTAAAGTGTAATCAACATAAAACTTTATCTAAATATATGTTTTTTTGTTTTGTTTTGTTTTTGTTTTATTATACTACAGCACATCTCAATTCATATTAAACTTACTTCAAGCTCAATAACACCCTGGGGGTAGTGTCCGCTGTGCTAGTCATGGCAGCTTTTGCTCAGAGGCACACCTTCATAATTATATACATATGTCCCCATTCATATGTGTAGATTATTTAGTTACTAAATTCCTGAAGCAAAGAGGAATGCTTCTGGAGAAAAAAAATGTGGAAGAGTTTGAGGTAGATAGGAAGAAATGACCTACAGAATCACATGGTTTTGATCGTAGCCCATGCCGATTGGAGGATTAGCCACGGAACCTGATGGAAATTTTTGGTGAAAATCAGGGCTCAATAATCAGCCCTGAAACAGAATTAAGAAGGTATTCTTTCTCTCTAGTCCTGCATAGAATTTGTTACTCTCTAAGACCTCGGGGAAATGAAGCTATGACAGGGTAAAGACATTACATCATAACCAAGCGCAAAGCTTTCTCTTCAGGACAGCCAGAGAGGTTTTTCAAGAAGTTTTACACACACAATAGATATTAGAAAAAATAGACTGGAGTAGAAAAGGAAGAATAGGGCAGACATTTAGCAGAGACTCTAACTGACTTATGGTTGAGGAGCTATTAGTCAGGAATTCTTTGAGGCTTTCAAAAAAAGAAAGAAAGAAAGAAAGAAAGAAGACATTTTGGTGTGGGAGTGAGGAAGGTAGAAATCCTGCTACTAAGAATGGGGGGAATATTAAGCACATAGATATTTATGTTACATGTACTTGACATTAAATAAAACTTTTTATATTACTCACTTAGCAACAATAAATGAAGTATTTGGAAATGGTCCCATATAACATATCTAAAGTTGTGACCCTACATTTCTGTTAATGTTTCTAATGCATGATAACTCCATGGCCATAAGATAGTTTGTTGTTGCTGAAGCAGCACTAATTTAAAAATAATATGTATAAACAAATAACTCAGCTAAAAAGCATGTTACTAGCAAAAGTAGAGAAGTGAAAACAATGTCATATTCAAAAGTCCTCTTTGAAAAGATTAAGTAGAGTGACCACAGTAGGAGAAATTAAAGTAAATGAAATTTTCATGTTAATAAGAAAGCCAAGCTCTAGTCAATAGTGAAGATTTATATTTTAAGCAAGGTATTGAGAAAACATGAGTAATAGGAAGATATGAGAGAGAACATTAATTAAGAAAGAATAAGGCCCAAGTCAGGTTCAGAATTATCATTAATCAGTAGACAATGCTCTAGAGAAATAGTAGCTACCACACATTGTGTAAGAAGATTCAATATGAATTCTGTCAAAAAATATTCAAAACATAGCTTACAATACAGTACAATAATCTTAAAGTGCTGAGGAACTATTTAAAAGAAATAAGTAGAGACACTTCTTTGAAAGCAGTGTATTGTATTCTGAGTAATCAACTGCAAATTAAAATGACATACTTTTAATAGCATTTTCCTATAGAAAAAATACCAGAATATAGTTCCTGTCTTGATCCAAAACTTCATGAATGTCAAGCACATAATATTTTATAACATAAATAAAGGCATGTACAATACATAATATTTCTAGTAACAAGTGAATAATTAAGTAGAAAAGTCAGGTAACTAATTATACATGTTTTTTTTAACTTGATAATTAAATGAGCTTATCTCTATGGCTGTGCACTAAGTTTTGTTGAGTAAATGAAAATGAATAAATGCATGATTGTAGCTTCAAAGATCATACAGCACAGAATTAAATATATCTGATTAACGTTTTCATAAAATAAACTGTACAAAAAGTGAAAGTAAAGGAAATGATGTGTTTATATAAATCATAGCAAAGCATAGCAAAGCTAGTGCTTCCTTGTTACAAGCCTGGCTAGGAACAATAAAGAAGGATGCCCCTCATGACATTGGAAGGATGCTCTGGTTTGCAGCTGCCAAGCTGGGAGAAAGACAGCTGTAGTTGGGACATCAAACACTGGTGTAGCATTGCTTGCCAACTCACACCAGTCCATTAGTACTGACTTCCTGGATCACTGGCACAGAGATAATAATAGGCAGAACCAAGAGGAATAACCAGCTCTCTCTGACTCCAGAGCTGGGCACTGAAGTAATGTGTGACTCTGTCTCTGCTGTAGTCTAGTGGCATGAATATGTGCATATTATGAACTGAGATGAAGGAAAGTAGGAAATAAGTGGAGAATTTGCAATTGTAATAAAAGCAATAGGAAAGGATTCTGTGATATGGTTGCTAAAGGAATAATATTTTATCCATATAATACTATAATGCACTCTAAAGTTTCAAGTTTACATTTTGTGCAATTTGTCTTTCTTGAAAAAAATCCAAATATCAGAAATAAAAAGGTATCTTTAAGAAGTTTATGGAATTAATAGTTTCCTTAAGGACACTTTGCTAAGCATCTCCAGCAATACTCCTGGGAAAACATTTACTCAATGGTTTTTTTGAGAAAATGAAGCAGAGTACATATTTTGTTCTCCTTTTATTCTCATTTTAGATATCACCCCAGCAACTGGAAGTATTAATAGTAAATTAATATATGGTCTTTTTTCTAAGTTCAATGTTGTGATATCTTTCTGTATATATTTTTGGGCAATCCATGTTAATGTATATTCTTGCTTACAAAGTGGTTTTAGCAAGTCCATAGGTATAATTGGATGAGCACTGTGTGGATCTTCCTAATTAGAATTTTCAGTAAGTTGAGCAAAACTGCTTCTGCTCTGATATGCATGTGTAATTTCCACTGAAGTGAGCAAACATAACTAAGGACAGTGTTTTCCCCACTGAGCACTCTTAATTCTATGTGCTCCAGATGCTAGGGAGACTCATATGACTCTTGCCTTATTCTAACTGTTGATTTGTTATGGCAATATAATTCCTTATGAAATCACTTTTGTTTGTTTAAATGAAGTTTTAGACCCCTCCAAAGTAATATGAGTTCTGGTTATGGAGGCGTTAACTTTTCAGTGATGGAGGAAATATTTGCTAAGTGAAATGAAAATATTTGTCAAGGCCATGATCCTTCTCGTTTGATGATTCTGGACAGAATGCTGATACTCGCTGGCAGCAAGATATGAACATCCCTGCAGATTAAAATGCAAATTTTATTGCTGAAAACAGCAACACACAGGAAAGCCACAGAGCCTTTCAGCTTTCTGACAGCAGCTTGCAGAATCAGTGCACTGAATCACTCAATATCTTTAAGTGTCTATCCTATTCTGGAACTCTCATAAACATCTGCCTGCACTGTACCCATGCCAAGTTCCAGTTTTGAGGGTATACAAGCTTCAAGATTGAATGACTGTTCAGCTAAGAGCTTTCTTTAGAGTAGATTGTGACTGAATACATACTTAATTAAAGAAAGAGGCTGGGAAAAGTAAAAGGTGATAGTGCAATATACAGAGATCTAGGTGTTAGATATGTAATTTCTATTCTAAAAAATCAGAATTTGAACTGATTTTTTTTTTACTGAATTAGAATGTTATATTGCATGTAAGAAATTAAATACTTCAATTCTGCAATGGAAAGAAGAAGCTCAAGGGTTTGTTCAACAAATAGTTACTAAATGATAGCAAAACCTCTACTAGGGTTGAATGGATACAGAGAGAAGAAGGAAATAGTCTGTCCTTCAAAGACTTAGAGTTCAGCAGGGACATAGCCCCATAAACAACTAACTCCAGGAAAATGTAATACCTTGCTTAAAGAGTATGGCTTTTTATCCTTAAGACTGATTTCGTTGTAATCACTCAATTTTGAGAAGTCAATCTTCCCTAATGGAAAAAAAATTGATTGTAAGTTGATCCTTCGTGGTACACATTGAGAAAAAAATGGAGTATATTAGATGATCAAAAAATCTAATGCTGTCGTCGTCTTATTGTAACCAGTCATTCTTCTGAATAGAGCTATTGAGCATAGCAAACTGGATCTTGGCCAACGTTGGAAACATGGTAATGAATTTGAGTCTCCTTTCTTAGGCTTCATGTTGACTTTATTTGTAAGATAGTCAATGAAGTTTAATAAGATGCCCATTAATAAAATTTTGAGGGGAAAATATTTTTTTCTAGATATCTCTGATCTCATTGTTTTCATTTCTGCAAATCAAATTCTTAAAAGAAGACTTTAATTTCAAACATGTAATATACCTCATCCCTGGTCCACGTACTTCAAATAAAGTCAGGTTTTTCCTTTTTCCTGGATAAGAGTACAATTGAAGCTGAGCCATATGTAGATATTTAATGTGTAGCATATTCTATATTCAGTGTTCTCCAATCAACCAATATAATTAGAGGTTATTATAAATCATCCATCTATTAACTTAATATGGCTAGGGAAAGTACAATTATGACTGTATATAAATAAAAATTCTTGTATATATTTTTAATTCAAATTAAAATAAGGAAAATTTTCATTTTATTATATATTTTTAGCTTTATTCATGCCTCTCTTTTTCTACATCACTTCCAATAATCTAGAGTTAATTGTATTTACCTTTTCCTTAATTCTATTTAAGTGTGCTTTAATCTTCCTTCTTTCTTCTAATGTCTCTAACTTTATTTGTTTTTTAACAGTATTTTATTCAGCATAAATAAGAGTTTGTAAACCACATCTATGAAATTTTCTTAAAGTGCTCTTTGTGTTTAATATTTTCCTATTATAACTCTACTTATTCTGAAGAGTATGAAACATGCATAGAATTTTACAAACCCATTTCTAGTTTACATGTAGCATAAATAATTCCATGCACTGAATAGCCCAAAGAGAGATTAGAAAACAAATACACATTAATGTGATTATTGTTTAATACCTAAGCCTATATATATTGACCTTACAGGTGGAAAGAGGTATTATGAAAGATAAGGACTGAGTATGGCCCTCTAATCTGAGGACAGAAACCACCATGAAAGAATGATCACAAACCAAAGTTGATTTAATTTGTTCATTCTGTAAAGGAGTTTGAGTATTAGGGATTAAAAAATGGTAGCATTAGGCACTAGAGACTATAGTAAAACAAACTATGCATGTATGTACTAGATGGTTCCAGTATAGCCCTGCAGACTTAATAATTTTTATAATTAAAACTGCTGAAAAGTGGAGTAAATTTGCAAGTGGCCATGCATATGAGAGCTGTGAGAGCTGTGCCAGCCAGAATTGATGGGAGAGAAAAAGGTCTCAAAAATATAGTCTCTTTCTACAGATGCTTTTATAAAGAAAAGCTTACTGAACACCAAGAATTAAACAAAGATAATTTTTTAAACCAATTTTGGGGTTTCATATATCTCTGATATTTAAAAATGGTAATGTGTGGATGGAGCACCTGTGCTCAGCTAATGACCTTTCCTTATGAAGCCAAACTCATATCTATTCAAATCTGTGAGTTGGAGAAGACACACACACATATACACCACAATATGTGTATTTAAATTCTAGTGATCATGGCTTCATTTAATATTTGTCCTCTCCCCACTTTTTATTGATATTTTACTTAGCCTTAATGGTCTCTTTCATCCAGTTGATCTGCTTGAAAAGAGGACGGTGGCCAAGCCTCCCACCATCAGAGAATGCATAGTTCCTAGGCCCAGAAAAACCCTGGTCACATTTCAGCAACTGTAACTCTAATCACGCAATTGTTACAAGTCATTAACATAGCAACACATGGCTGATATGTTTTAAATGGTAATCCTTCCATTTCTGTCTTAGAGACCCAGAGGCTGCTCACTTCCTCAGGCAAAGCTTTTCCTTCAAAATTATGTGGCTTCAATATTCTATTTGAAACTGTGTTATTTTATATAAGACATGAAATACATTCCATATTTTCAAGTGAATTCAGTGGATAGAGGTCCCATTATAACATTTTATCAAAATTTGGTACATATTTGATCAATTTTGTAGATATATTATTTAATAAAAATCTATAGTTGATTTAGGAAAACACGATGGACATGTGTATGAAAGATATATATTTATATAGTTTTCACAGAAAACAATTTGTCAAAAGACAATGCATGGCTGTCAAATGGTGGTGTATGAATGAATATGTGATGATATTGTATATCATATTTATGTATAATATTTAATGTATGGTATTTGCCACCATTTATTGTTTATTAGGCACTGGACTAAGATCTTCATATCATTCTAACTTTACAAAATCTTTCAAGTTATGTAATAAGTCCCATTAGTTCAGAATTTGGGGAGATTTTCCTGTGATGAATGGCCTAAAATTACTTGTGAAAGGTGGGTAATTTAAAATGTATCCTTAAATGTCTAGTTACTAGTACATGAAATTTCATCATCCTAAAGTCTAAAATAAATGATAAATAAACAGCCTGCTTTGGGAAAAGATGTGGCTACAGATTTGTGATGACATCATTTAGAAAATGGTGACAAGATCAGTTTGGTGGTTGGAAAATAGTGAATGCAATGGCTGGGAATTGGTATAATTTTGGAATGAGATTTTCAGAGGCTTTTGTCCACTTGGCTAAGATTGTTTAATCTTATGAATTACTTAGTATATGACATACTGTGTGAAAGGCTGTACATATAAGAAATAATAACACATTTTATACCTCTAAGAGCCATATTAGATAAGTACTTTTATTATCTCCATTTTACCATTGACAAAATTGAAGAGGAGTTTGACTTGCCCAAGGTCACACAAAGTGTAAGTGGCAAATGAATTTTCTCAGGTACCAAATGCTGAGACTTGATATCTGATTAAGTTGTATGGGAGAGGGAAGAATTAAAGAATAAAGACTACTGAGTTTTTGAGACTAGTTGAATGGGAGAATAATATTGCCACTGTCAAAATAGGAAGTCAAAAAGGGAATACAATAGGGAGGACTTATCTGAAATAAGTTTCTTCTTCCATTTTCAAGGTATGAAGGAACTAGGGTAAAATTTTCAAGGCACTGTTATGAAAACTAAATCAAGACTATTTTTTTTTTAATTTTACTTGACTACAAAGACAGAATCACCATAAGCATGTTAAAAATCCTCAGAGGGATAGTTCTGGATGACATATTATTAGAAATTAACATCTAGTTTACATGTAAGTGTCAGACTTTGGTACAAAGCCAACTTATTTATATATTCTCCAGTTATAAAGCGAAAGCATGGTCTTAGGAGAAGAAGAAGAAAATCCTGATAGTAGATTACATTAAGAAACTGACCACAGGTCGTTTATGTATTATAGTGCAGTTGTTGGAAGGATTGCATGCTAGGGTATTAGCACAGGATCTGGCATTTCTTGTGGAGCAGCGTCAAGGTTATGATCTATGGAGAGAAAAAGTCTTAACTTCAAATCTGGCTCAAATACTTACTAATTTGACACCAGACACATGTGTTTTATAGTCTCAATATCTTCATTTTAAACACATGAATAATTTAAAGATTGTCAGAATATTGATCAAATGAGATTGTACATGTAAATTTATTTTGTAAATTATTATATAATTGTGGAAGTTTGTATTAAAAGCCAGTTTCTATGGGTGACTAAGTGGCAGTCAGATATTATTAATGGCAGGAGAGAATGACACACTGAAGTTCTCTTCATTGGATGAAGGAAACTGGTCTCATTATGACACTAAATTGCCTGGTTTTGAGTTACACATTATAGAATATAGGCAACAAGAGTTAATCAATTTTAACAACTAATTCATATTAGTCAATAAGATTTAATTTTTGTTTTGAGGAAGTCATCCTGTGTTTTATTTTAAAGAAGAACAATTAAAAACAACTTATTTTCTACATCGCCCTAGCTATCGGGAGGAAAAAAAATGAAACCAAAAACGTTTGGGTATGTGAGATACTATGTGTGCTTACTGAATTTGTAGGTTAATAAAAATATAATAAATTATTTCTGTAATCTCATTCTTTCAATCTGGTCACCCATTTCCTTGATATTTTATTTCCTGGTACTTCTAATTATTTTATTGCTGTATATTTACACTGGATTAGAATTTGAAAGTCATTTGACTATTTAGTATAATTTAAAATGTTTCATTATTCATTTAATCTTAGTAGCCATCCAGAGCTTTCCAATTTGGAATCTCTACAGCTAAGAATTAATTTAAAAATGGTATTATAATGTTTGAACTTCAGTTTTAAAAAACATATGCCTAACCAGGTAGGAATGCCATTGGAGAAATGTCCTTGACAGCTACACTATTAGACACCATCAATTGGGTTAGCAAAGGTTAAGACTGACAATTACCTCTGGTTCCTACTTAAATGCTTACTGTGCATCCTGGCATTTTATTCATCTTATTTCAACGGAATGAGTTTAAGTACACAAAGTAATTACCTGAAGACTGAACAGATTGGATTGGACATTGCATCCTCATCAGAATTAATCAGCAGTGTAAAATAATGAAAATGAGCACAAAGTCAAAAGAAAATAAAAGATAAGCATAGAGAAAGTAAAAGAAAATCTGTTATTCATTAATTGATGTAAGGAAGAAAGGGGATTAGGAATGATCTTAAATTTTGTTTTTCTACACCTTTTTAGGTTGGCAATAGCTATAAAGTTAATTGATTTGAAGTTTTCTAGTTATCATTCATGCAACCTTAAAGAACCAAGTCTGGCCAGAAGGGAAGCAGATGGAGAGGGCACTGCCATACACCCTTCTCTGAGCTTTGTCACTACATTGTCATTCAAAGCATAAGTCCACAGAGTTAAAATGGCATCGCAAAAAGGATGCACCACCCATCATAATTGAGCTAGATACATTGTGTCAAAAACAGAGCAAAATTTTTAATAAAAAGCCTCAACATTTTCTGTCAGGTGATTTTCATTAAGAAGATCTCCTGAATGAACCCAGCTTATATTAAAGGAAAACAGATGTTTTATTTTATATTTACTGAGACGTGGATTGATACCTAATTATTTTACATGTTAGCCTGTAGATAAATATGTACTGCAGTTTGTTTCCCTGAATCGAAAAAAAAAGTTGACAAGTAGAACAAGTAATAAATATGACAATTACTTTTGATAGGAAATTTCAGTTATGAGATATTGTCACCAATTTCTAAGCCTAGAAATCATCTGAATGGAGAACATTAAATGTAGCTGACTTTTGGGGAATAACTTCATGACTGAGCTACAGTGAATGGGTTTTTAGGGTCTGAAATTGTCCTTTGAATATACACACAGCCATAAGAAAAAAAATCAGCTTGAGACATGTTGTGTTTGTGAGATTAACCCAAGATAAGCAGTGTAAAATAAAGTAAGAAAGTTATACTTCCTAAAGATGCATAGTACAGTCAGTTGTATAACGAATAATAGAGAGATATACATGTATAAATTATTTGTAGCATTCTTGGTAATAGAATGAAATAAATATCCATAAATACAAGGTTGCTAAGAAAACTATAAGATTCCTATAAGATGAAGTAATATATAGTCCTTAAAAAGAATAAAGACTGTTTATATACAGTTAACATAAAAGGCTTTTTATGATATATACATAATTTAGCATAAGATTTCTATTATAATCATATTTGTATATGAATAATAAGAATAAATTTCTAAAATTAGTGAGTAAAATTTTAAATATAAGTGTTGGAAGAAAAAGCCAGAAACTGCAATTACCTCTAGGAATTAACAAATAGGAATAGATACAGAGAGCACCTTCTAATATTTTCTTTATGTTCTTTTGTAAAGTTTGAAATTTTTAGCTGATAAAAGATGAAATGGTAAGATATGCATGTATTATAATAAAATAAAATGTGTTTTTTAAAAAGATTACTGCTCCAACTTACTTTGCCCCTAACTGTGTTCATCTTTCATAATCTCTGGCTTCATATATTGTTAGTCATTCAAAGAATCCAAAATACTCCTTGAGAATATATATCAAGGACTTCCTAGTTGCTCTTTATATTATTCTGATAATAAACATTCTTTTTGAAGAAAATTTCTAAGTCTAATTCACCTGATTGGAAAACTAATTTCTGGAGAAAATTTTTAGTGTTCCTGTTTTAAATCAATTAAAACATGGTAATTATGTACATTCGGTATAAATCTCTCTTAGAAAACATGTCTAATGATTTTTTAATGCCTATCTTAAAAGCATTTTCAATATTTTAAATTATTTAGCTTAATATTTATTCAAATTTAATGACCATTTTTTATTATCTATATTGTAGAATGCTGCATATATAATAGCATAAAGGAAATCATTTATGTCTTAGATTAAATGTTTAACCAAATGGAGGTAATTAGTGACCATTGTACAACATGAATGGGTTTCTCCTTTTAGATCAAGCTTTAGTTTTCTTATTTTTTCATGTGATTATGTCTTCAAGTGTTTAATAATGAGGCAGTATTGCTTGTTGAATAGGTTCTAAATCTAAATCTATATTACATAGAAAAAGAAATGTGTAGTTTTCAAACATTAAAAATAGCTTTGAAAAAACATACCAAGCTAATGTTATCTTTCACTTATTTATGTTTCTCATAAAGATTGGGAGAACTAAGCAGATAGTCGTCACAGTCAGTATACTCTTGCAAATTTCAGGCAACGTTTCAGAGATATTAAAGTTGTAGAATCAAAATATTTGTGAACTAATTTAGGAGAGTCCTACCTCGCTCTTGCAATGAGATCCGTAGTGATACATTTACTGCAGATGATGACGTTAAGGGAGATGGGTTTTGAGGTTAATACTTTTTAGCTTGTAATTCTTAGCTTTTGAAGGCTGTGGACAAATGGAGACATTTATTGAATATAAGTAAGAAACAAAGAGTTGTAATTGAAGCTGAAAGAAAACTAGGCTTGAGATGCATTGCAGTCTTCAGTGAATCTGGACCACCCGGGGTAAAGTATGTAAAGGAAAAAGAGTAGAGGATGCTGCCAAAATGTGAAAAGAGCCCAAGAAAGGGACTAAGGGACAAGTGAGCTTAAATGAAGAAACCCTAGTAAGAGTTTCAAAACGAAAAACAATAGTAGAATTTTTAAGAAGGCAGGGTGCACAACAATGTTAAATGCAGCAGTTAATTATGGATACAGATTAAAAATGCTTCTTAATGATATTTTTCTATAACCCTGATTTCCTGTCAATACTCTTTTACTGACTAATATTTGTGAAGTTCTTAAAACAGGGACTTATACATGGTAAACACTGCGGGAGTGTTTGATAAAGTCACAATGCATTTAGAATTAGATCACAAGTGATCTCTATGCTAAGCAGATTCAGTAGAAGTCAGATTTCAATAGACTGAGAACAAAAAGTAGAGATAACAAATGCACATTCTTCTTTCAAAAATATTTCATATGAAAAATAAAAGAAAGAGGTACATTAGTAGGCTGACATTAAGATATTGGTGAATTAAGGGTTAATAAAAGATTGGTGACAGAAGGTTGAGAGTTTATACATAATGGTCCTAATTTTATCAGTTAAATTAGATAAAAAGGTCATCTCTGGAGGGATCATGGGACTTGCATTTAGTGGTAAAGATATGGAAACATTATTGGGTAGAATTAGGTTTCTACAAAGGAAAAGTAAAAAATCTTCCTCTGGTCTATAAAGGCCTTAAGATCATGCTTCTGTCCTCTGATTCTATCCTGAAACTTCTGCTGGCCCCAGGCGAGGTGAATGAAGGAGGAAATTCTCCTGTCCCAGGTGAGGGTATGTGGTTATACTAGCCTACCTCTGTTAAAATGGTAGTGCGCATGTGCTCAATTACCATTAAGAAAGTAAAAGGAGGCCAAAATATTTTAAATCTGTGTATCTGCCTCAAACAATTACAAGGAGTAGTCTTATTTTCGTGGCAGAAAAAAATAGGTAAGAGAGATTTAGTGTCTAATCTAAGCTCAAAGTTGCTGGTGATGTAGGTTCAGGACACAGACCTTCAGGGTTTCCTAGTAGACTATGCCACCTGCCACTGGTTGTATAGGTGAACATTTTGGTATGAAAATGAGTCACTTATGCTTTTGTAAGACTTTTTGTTTGTTTGTTTTTGTTATTCAATTGCCATGTGGATAAAGGAATACAAAGGAAGGTATTTAAAACACCTATGAAGTGATGATTAAAGGAAGTTTGGTAGTCATGAATCTTCCTGCACAAAATTTATTTATCCCATTTTTAGATGCACTCGGAATTCATTATCTGCAACTCTTTATGAACATAGAAAATGAGCTCTTCCAAATTATGACATATCAGAGAAAGATAGTATACCATCACTTCCAACTGAAATGAAAGTGCTGGAATGAAAGTATCCTGTACACCATGCTGATAGTTTGGGTTAGAAATGACACAGTGCAATATAAGTAAGAGGGTAGAATTAATTTAAATAGTCAATGAAAGTTATAAATCATTTCATGAAAGGCTAGAATGAAATGCTCTATGTTGTTCCATGACAGAAAACATAGTGTTCCTCGTTGCCACATTGAATACTGGAGAAGCTTCCTAAAAACCCACCCTTCCTTCAGCAGATTATCTCAGAGAGAAAAAAAAAATCAACCTCTCCATAACCCTGAACATGAAATGAGAAGTCTTATTGAAAATAGCTGCAGCTACTTTTTCATGACAAGAGGAGGTGATGATGTGGTAACATATGCACCACTTCTCCCTCAGCAACAAAGCATATTGGTGATTTCAAGTAGTGCTGGCATCTAAAGAAAGCAATTAGGTTCTTTGTGAGTGATGGTGGTAAAGAAACCAGAGTAATTAGGACAGATTAAAGCAAAGAAAGATAAATTTCTTGCCCAAACAGAGGTCGAAGCTACGTGACCACAACTACTTTGGCAGGAAACAGAGCAGTACATGTGGTCATGGGCCACAATGCTGTAATATCCCAACTGTATATTTCATATAAAATGATTACTAAAAGCCTTTAATTCAAGAGTCATATGTAGTCACATCAAGAAATTATATTTTTTGAAAATATTTGCTGATGGTCTTTTAAAAGAGAGGGTATAGGTATGTTTCAAAGCTACTATTTTTGAGAGGAACTGTTACATTTTATACCATCAGTACACTTAGAACAGACTCTAGGAGATCAGTTATGAGTTTGAAACTTATCCTCTAATTTTTATAGATATAGTTGGATTGTAGAAAGCATTTTATTTCCAATACACTTGCCTATTTCTACATTGTTACTACTCTGCTATGATGTAGGAAGTCCTGTATATTATTCGCAGGAGAAATACAGATGTACAGGCAATTACGTGTAAAATTATTTAGGTCAGGTATTGCAACCAAAAAATACACCTAAAAGAGTGGCTTAGCCATAGATTGTGTGTGTGTGTGTGTGTGTGTGTGTGTGTGTGTGTGTGTGTATGTGTTTGCTTATGTGGTCTTAAAACCAAAATTAAACGTGAGAGTGACTCTATATTTCTAAAATTAGAAAATAGAGGAGTTAAATATAGTTTGAGCTATTGTCAAAGTCACAGATTAATAAACAAGCCTCCTTCAACAGGGATTAAATTTTAATACACTTTATCATGACCTGTTTTATGCGGATATGAATAATTCTTACCTGTCCGAGAATTCCAGACCCTTCTCTGATAGCATGCCCCTTCCGTCCCACTGTTCAACATTGGCGAGTCATCTAGTTGGAGATGAAGATCCTAGAAGATGCTGAGTTAATCCAAGGATTTAGGATTTAATCCTGAAACTACTTAGGAAGAATAGACTAATAATAAAGTAGAAAAGGCCATTTGTTTGTGCTGTGACTTTTATTAATTATTCCTATGACTCATCTTAAAATGGTTGCTCCACAAAATGGAGTTACTCAGGCTAAAATATAGTAGTTAAAATGCCATGCATCTCAACCTGCCAGGAAGAAAGGCGTTTATGCACATGGTTCCTACTTGGACAACTGGACTAAGAGATCCCGCCTAAAACCTGACTGTCCAAAGGGTGTGGACATATTCCTGGACAGCCGAGAAACAAAGTGGATACACCTAAGCATGGACATAAAAACTGCACCAAAACTCAGAACCACGATATCTTGCAGCTTCCGCCTCATTTGGAGGTTTCGCTCTGCCTGGCACTGGCAGCCAGAGACTGCCTGAGTGAACAGCTACGCCCTGTAGTGCAACCTCCAAACATTGGTTGTCCGGATGGATGCAGAGATGCAAATACTGAATATATATCTTTATATCCAAGGATAAATAAGCATAAGAGAAAGCAAATAAAAAAATACACCACATAGCTAATAAAATGATTATATATCACAAAGAAAAAGAAACATTGCCTGAAAATTCAGAATAAGACCATATAATTTTTTCTTTTTTTTTTCCCTTGGTAGTAAAAAAAAAAGTATAAAAGCCACGTGCCTGGTATCTGCAAAGAGAAGCGTAATCAAATGACTTTAGTAAAACAAGAAAAAGTTTAATAGTGAGAGAAAAAAGTTAAAACATACATTTCTACTTTTTAAAACAATACAAAATATTAAAACAAAAACAATCATTGCAGCTAAAGGAAGGTGAACTATAAATAGAGTACAAAATCAGGAAACATGGATATGTCATACAATGAGTATCCAACTATTATGTATTTTTATTTGTGTACTCACTCATACATTTAATAAATATTTGAAAAGATGTGTGAAAAGACATGAATTAAACACTAAAAATATGATACATGAGTAAAAACAGGCTTCTTGAGTCTAAACTCAAAAGACAGAGGTTTATTTTAATCAATTAATGATAGATGAAGGTGGTCATTAAAACTGTCGTTGGTTTTGAACAAGAGCAACACACGGTGACCTGATGGAATGAAATACGGAGATTCGATCTGGTTTAGAAAGGTTTCCCCAGAGGGATGATAGTGCTGAGAGCTGAGAGTTTAATAAGGCGCCAACAAAAAGGGAAGGGGCACAAGCTAAGAGAAATAGCATTTGCAGAAAAGAAAATAGCATTTGCAAAAGAAAAAAAAGTGGTAACTAGATAGCATGTACTCAGAAATGAAATATTCAAAAGTCAGCATCAAAAATTATGATATAAAACTACAAAAAATAAAACAAATGAAAATTTAATGATTAATAAATAAATAAAAACACATGCATATCTCCTGGCTATTATACTTTGAGAAACCCAGTCAAAATTTTAATCTTTGTTTCTTACAGACATGCCACATAATACATGGTGACAGCACATTTAGCTTGAAATATAACTTGCTCCCCTCCAAAACCCAACTTTTTTGTTGTAAGCTGTAATAATAGTACACTGTGAAGCATTCAATTCTGAGATCTCCTGGCCCTGAAATTTGTAATTATTTTGATTTATTTTGTGGATTTTACTTTTCTTATTACATTTGCTTGTGTTCATTTTGATTCATTTTCTTGTCTATTCAAAATTTTAATGTTCCCAGGTCTGTATTCACAAATTCAATTAGTGTTTTTTGGATGTTCCCATTCTGGTTTTAAGTTTTAGGAAAAAATATTGACCCCCATATTAATAGATCTGAAAACCTTCCAGGCGTTTCTCTAGAGTTTTACTTCATATGCCTGCAAAGGTCAGTGCTAAAATTACTGATCATATTTTTTAAAGATAGTACCTAATAAAAGCTGTGATAATCAAAAAGTTTTCAGAATAAAGTAGAATTTGAGTTGTGTTTCCACATCTTGCAAAATGTTGGAATGGATTTTCATGCTGGGCATGAAAATTCTCTCCAAACTGTTTTGTAAATTGTATGAAGACTGTTTCCTCTCTCTTTCTTCCACCCCCTCCTTCCCAACCCCTCTCTTTTCAACCATGGAAGGTTAAACTTGAAAACAAATAAAACTGAGAACAATTCAGTTAAAAAATAGTCAAAAAACATCCCTTTCTGTACATCCAATTTTTGAGAGAAAATGAAGTCTAATATATAAAGATATATTTACAGCTTAGTTAAAATTATTTTTACTTTTTTTTTTTAACATTTACTTCAGCTAGGAAGGCATGAGGAAGAAACAGAAAGGATCAAATATACATGACGATGGAAGTGAAGACAACTCCTTGGTGCCACCTTATTCCTCAAGGGGGTGCTTCTGAAATTCAGTGGTCTTAGCAGCTAACGTGCAGAGAGAGGCTCTGGGACAGATGAGCCCAGAAATGCATGCTACCTGCTGCCTTCTTTTACATTTATGTCCTGCTTGGGGTGGGGTATTTGCCAGCCTAACACAGGCATAATATCTGAGGTTTATAATTTCTTACTGTTCCAGTCCCAAAACCCAGTTTGATAAGGCTTCCAAAGTATATATTACCCAACTATTTCTGGACTATATATTTTATTTCTTGCTTCACCGCATACTTATTTCCTGATTTGGTGTAGCAGGACTCTGCTGCCTATTACAGGCTGGCATCAAGATCTTTCTCTTTCAAACAAGAACTCTGAGGTTGAGAAAGGCTATAGAATTAATCTAAGGCTAGCAATTATTGAAGTCTGATACAGACCAAAGGTTCAAGTCAGTGATCCTTTTATAATTCCTGTTGTAACTCATGTAATTCTAATACTTTATATGCCACGAACTTTTTCACTAGAATTAAGTTTAAAAGTCCTTTCACAAAGCCTTTTTTAAAAGAGGTGATTGTATTCAAATAGTACTAATGATTACTTCACTACCTTTTTGCTACCATTAGATATTTTTAAGTCTGCATCTGATTCAATAAGGGTGAAGAACTTTTTATAAAATCTCAAAAGAAATGCTTTTATAATTAATTTATAATTGCAGCTAGTAGTTTTCTATTATTATTGACTAATTAAATTCAAGTAGGAAAGCATGTATTAACACAGTCGGAGAAAATGGTAAGCTAAATAATTTGATTTTATTTTAAACAATCTAAATTTACTCTGCTTATGTGATGTGGCTTGGATTTTAGTAAATTTGTCATCTCTCGTAAAACATAGAAAATTAGTTGAGAGATTAGTTGATATTCTTTTCCTTTAATATCAAGCCAAAGTTCAAGTTATTACATAAAAATATTTACATCTAGGTATATTTTGAGAAAATGATCTTTTTCAGTCCCTTTTCATTCAGATGTTTAGACACACAAGAAAAGGACTATTTTTGTTTAGGTATCTGCTTATAGAGCTGCCTTGCCAGTGCGAGAAGATCTCTATTGCTGGAGCTAGCATGCATAAAATGAAACATGGTTAACAAAAGGATTGCATAAGTCCAAAGCATAAATTACGTACTCAAAAAACCGCATGTGGAAGAGATAAGGCAAGGGAAATAGAAATGAATATCTAGATTCAGTGGCTGGTGCTGCATAATGTATTCTTAAGAGCTGTTGCTAAGCATATTAAAGGTATTACAGGCTTTCAATTTGTGAGAAAGGGAAAATTATGATGTTATCTTCAAGGAAGGAGGCTCAAATTCTTGTAGGCTTAATTTCCAACTGTTTTTCTTACACCCTGTTGAAGATAATGTTTTATCACTTGCATCTCCTAGCAGTCCTTAACTGATACATATTTTTTGAATTGTTGAAACACTACCAATGAAAAGATGACACATAGAGCTGAAAAATAAGTTGAAAAGTTCCTGCCTTTTCTTAGCCACTGACTGTGGTTTGAACAAGTACTATTTCTCCCACCCCCATTCAATTGGAGCAGACATTCAATATTATGTAGCAGGGGCCTCATATTGCAAGAAAAATAAGTTACATAGAAAATCTGAATTTGTTTTTTTGCTCTAATTTTTTTACTTTTCTGAAATATGCAATTATAAGCTAATGATTTGATATTAATCCACACATAGTTTCAGTTTGGTTGTTTAATTGTCCATACATTACATAGACAAATCTGGGCCTGAGCCTATTGAAATGTTTGTATCTCTGCACATTTTTACTGTATTCTTTCCCCATATTAAAAATGCTTAGAATCCATTTATCTCTTACTCTATATGCTTATCCTTCTATAGTCTCTTTCCATTAGTTTTCGTATTTTTTTCCATACTAAATTCAGAAGGGATTAATTAGAAAAGAACTGAAAGTTTTCCGATCCATCTCATGAGACACCTTTATTTACTCCTCCAGCTGGCCCTCTTCTTGGCACATAGCATAAATCTTTAAGTTAAATATTATTTCATATCCGTATATAGTATGAATGATGTTACAAAAGTGATATTCTAAAATGTCTATGAATGGAAAGTAACATGAAAAGGAAAATGATCTGCTATTTTCTTCCATAATCCAGTATCAATAACAAAACCAAAAACCCAATACAGTGTTCAATTCCATAAGCATACATACATGGCAAAAAGCTGGCCTCTACAGAATATTCATCATTATCACATGCTAGATGAGACAATTACTTAAATAATTGTCCAAAATACTGACAAGGTGTTGGTAAATTTTTTATAGTAGGACTAAATTTTGTTCTTGTCTAGTTAGTTTTTATCAATTTTTTCTTGATTTCACTATTCAAAATTATTACAGATAAGAACAGTCTATGGGAAACATGCAAAATCCTTGTAGGAAGAGAAATTACATTATATATTTTTACTTGCTTTCATTTTATTACATATTGCCTTATAAGTTAATAATATCCAAAAGGGGTTCTAAAAGGGATGTGAAGTCAACAGTACAAGCAGGTTTATTGCTGAACCTGAAAGGGACCCCTCTGTCCTGGCCAGCAGAACGAAGGTAGAGAGTCTCTAACAGGTCAAGAGGCTTTTTATGGCCAGGGCTTTGGTGGGCTCTTTGAGGGGAGGGGTCAGGGGAAAGGTGGGCTTGTGGCTTGCTGATGTGTCCTCTGGAGGATGCTTGTAGCCTAGGTAAGATGACACCTAGGTCTCTCTGAGATGGTGGGTGGGCTTATTCGAATGGTGGTACTCAGGTCAGGATTCTATCAGGCTCTTTTAACTAATAGAATAAAAAAGAGAGAAGAAAAATTACATTCCAAGTTAGTAATACTTATTTTTCCTTTAGCTCCTATGTATAATGTTTATTCTCATTTGTAGTGTAGCACAATTTTGGAAAGTACAAAAATTACAGAGCTGCTACTAATAACATTCTTCCGTTCTTCTGAACACTGCTGAAGGTAACCTCATCCATTACTGTCTGGATGTTAAACACACATCTAAAGTGTTCCTTTCACTTTAAAGCAACAAAGTGCTTTTTAGATTTTGGAGTTAGCTGTGAGGTTCCAAAACAAGATTTATACTCAAGTTACTCAATCTATTATCATAAGTTGAAACCAAGTCAGTCTTCCTTACTCTGAGGGTTACTGATTCTTTTTTGACAATATTGTAATCAATGAGTATCTCAAATTACTCTTTCAACAAATGTTTGCTAAGACCCTACAATGTGTCAAGCCCTATTCTAAAACTTGGGAATGTAGCACTGAACAGAGAACTATATACCGTTGAAGGAGAAAGCTTATAATTCAAAAACTATACGAATACCTGCAAAGAAATTGGACCAGGTATTCAAGTGCTTTACAGAGAGTAAATTAGGGTGATGGGGTACAATAAAAGAGTGGCTCCATTAGGTTGTCTGTCTGAGAGGGTAAAACACATTCCCCAAATTAGAATTATTCATGGGAAGATAAAGTAGAATGGTATTCCAAGGAAAGACTCAAAAATAAAAATGTGCTCCATGCATTCAAGAAACCAAAAGAAGGCAGTGTGACTGGACCATAGAAGCAAGAGAAAGAGGATTATAGGGTAAGATCATCTTTCAGAACTTATGAAGAAGGCAGATGACATGAAGCTGTTTTAGCCATTAGAAAGTCTTGAGTTTATTTCAAGTGCCGGTGGAAGATAATTTGAAGAATTTTATGCAACTTTGGGGAATAGTTTATAGTGGTAAAATGTGAGAGTAGATGGAACACATAAGCTAGTTAATTATTCCAAATAGAAATGGTGGTGGTTAGCTCAGTGATAGCTGAGCTTCTGCACAGTGGAGCCATCAGACGTGAAGACAGATTTTGAAGATAGGGAAGACTAAGAATTACTTGGGATGAAAAGAAGGTAGTAATCAAAGACATTCCTCAATTGTGACTTAAGCAACACTGGAAGTGATGATCTGTATTGAACTGGGGAAGATTAAAAGAGAATGAGATATTGGAGTGTCAGGAGCAGGAGTCAAGACATTGGTGACATGTTAACTTAGAGATTGCGCTAAGAGGTCTGTATGAGCGTGTTGAATAAGATGTCTGAGACTCAGGAAATTCGGATATAAAAAACCATTTATAGGGATCACTGACATATCATCCATGTTGAAGAGCTAGTTGAAATGGAGAAACTGATTGTAGAGAGGGTAGGAACAACTTTTCAAAAAAGGGAGAGGCAAGAGTCCAGAGTGAAGGGACTAGCCTTCTAAGAGCAGGGATATATCACCCATTGAATCAAGATGGAAGGCAGAGAGTGCACATCAATGCGCACTTCCTCTTGGTGAAATGAGATTAGTCCATTCAGATTGTTTCTGTTTGCTCAGTGAAGCATGAGCCAAGGCCTTTAGCTGAGAATGAGTGAAGAACAGGAAAGAAGAAAAAAAGTAATATGGAAAGTAGGCAATAGAGACTTTGGGTGGTAGGAAATCATTGAAAATTAAAAATGACCTCAGATTTCTGAGTAGTACAAAGTGATCATTTGAAATCTGTAGTTTTGAATCTAAGGTGAGATAAGTCAGGTGTGATGTGATGTGTGTAGTAATGGAGAAAGGGAAAGAGAGTTAAAAGTGTTTGCAAGGGTGTTGTTATAATTATTAAACAGAGAATCTATGTTGAATAGGAAATGAAATGAGCACAGAGGTTGGAAAAAGAATAGTTCATAGAAAAAAATCAATTGGAGTTTTCTATAAGGCCAAAATATTGGTAGGAAAAAAACTGAATTAGAATGATAGGAAACACGTTCAGAGAATGGTGTTTTGTTTTGTTTTGTTTTGTTTTAACTTATCTCTGAGTTCTAATTTAAGTGGTGATTAAACAAAAACAAAAAGAAAACAAAAATATGTTCATTTGACAGGGCTTTAGAGATAGCAGTGTTGTCAGGATACAACTGAGTTTCTGTTATAAAGGGGTAGGCAGGAATTAAGAAATAGTTTGAACACATGAAGAAATTTGCTGATTATAGACTGTAGCTCCAGGGGAAAGGGTGGTGCCAGCCTAGGGAAAATCCCCTAAGAAACCAAAATAAATCGAGGGATAGGGTAGGTAAGGAGAAACTGTTTTTATTGCTCACAGCTTACGCAAATTCACTGGCCAGGTTTGGCACTGTTCATCTCCTCTGGCCATGGTTCACCCTCTCCAGCCACAATGCTCTCTACTTCCCACACACCCTTTCTGGGAGGAACTCCATTGGCACGTCCATGGTGAATGGCAGATGCTGGGCCAATTATGTACCAGGAATGGAGGGGAGGAAAGAATGGCTGTTTTCTCTCCACCCCTTACCCCAGATTGATGGAAGGCTCTGGAGCAGTAACTACCTACTGATTTGTAAATAAATTAAGGCTAGACAGGACATTCTGGATATTCTGTCATTTACCCCACAATCCACCCTATGGACTTAATCTGAATTGGGCTTTGGAGTACTGCAACCAGAAAAATGTACAATAACAGGAATCGTGATGCAGATAGCAATAGTATCATGATAATCCTCAAGTCTGAAGATCCAGCTGGATTCAAAGCCCAATTCAAATTAAGTCCATAGCTAACCCATGCTACAGGAGGCTAGCAGCTGAACCAGTAGGGAGCTCTGTGTTCACTCAGCAAGCAGCAGCTGAGGCTAGGAGGTAGGACCAATCTGCAAGGACATTAGAAGAAAATCACATTAAGGGTGATAAGATACATATTTTAATGACACCAATATAAGCAAATCCTGTCCATCAGGTAGGATACATGCAAGAGAGTGGTCCTGTGATAGGACTGTGGAAGGAATGAGGTCTCATCCTGGTCTAGCATACAAGACCTACACCCCTCTCCCTGTGGGAGTTATGGATGGGTCAATATATAGGACTATGGGAGGTACATGCACTGGCCATAAAGATAAAACAAAACTTCCCCATAAGATGCCTTTACCTTCCAGCCATTTTGGGTATACCATCATGATCTTTGGGGGTCACTCTGCTGTTACTCCAGGAACACACAGGAGGCCAACTTCCAGGCTTTTTCCCCAATGTTCTATAAGTGCCAACCATCACTGGTGCATATGTCAAAATGTCTAGGGCCACATCCATTCAACAGGGTTTCCACAGTTTAGCAAGGACAGTGCAGGCAGCAGGATGCTGCTCTGCTAGCCGTATTCTGGCTTCAGTAATTCCTCTTTGGTTTGCACACACAGCTGTATAGGAGAGGCAGCAATGTGTTTTAACATTTCCATAGGGCTCAATGCCCGCCTCCAGGGCTTCTCATTTAAACACCATAGCACTGTCCATAAGCAGACTGTTCATCCCCATAGACTATTGGTGTCTGACTTCAGGCCAGATTTTAACAAACCATTGTATGTCTCTTATCATTCCTGTACTGGTGGAGTTGTATAGTACATGAAACTTCCACTTTATTCCTAATTGCTGCACCCATCCTTGTAACGCATGTCCAGTAAAGTGGGTGCCTTGATCCCTCTCAATCACCTGCAGCTGACCATAGGCTGCAAAGAGATGCTCTAGGCCCCTCTTGGTGGTTTGCTGCTCTGCACAACATGCAGGAAAAGAAACCAACAGTCCATTAGCCGTGTGCACACAAGTCATGGCATACCAATACCTTTCTGTTATGGGCAGAGGCCCAACATAGTCCATCTGCCACCTGACAAGGGGTAGTGGCCCCCTTACTATTGTCCCATGTTGCTGCAGGACTTGGTGTAAGTCCCTCTTAGAGCACACAAGGTACTCCTTCTGGGCTTGGCTGATTTCTTCAAAGGTCAACGGCAAGCCCCATCGATGGGCTACAACCCACGCTGTCTTTTGCCCCGTGTGCAACAAAGGCTGGTGTAACCATTGGGCCGCATCAGCAGCAGGCATTCTTTCTAGCCAATGCACTTCGGCCAATGTGTCTGCTTCATTATTCCTTGGGGATGCCAAAGGGAAATGGCCAGTCACTTGATATATGGTAACTGTCTTAGTCTGACCAGAGACCCATAGGTCTTGCCACAACTCTTGACCCCAAAGGGGCTGGTGATCAACCATCCAGTTGGCATGGTACCATGTTGACAGTCTCAGGGTCAAACCCTGATAGACATCCCAGTTCTCCATGTAGACAACTATTGGGGAGGGTTCCTGGGTGATCATGAGTCATACTGCCTGTCACTCTTGTCTATTGGCTGCTCTTTCCCTCTCCATCCTCCATCCATATTGTCTCAGTCCTAGGATGGAAAGCCACAGACCTCTACTCCAGAGGCTGCCCATGACTAGAGTCATCTATATGTCAAGCATCGTCAGGTATAGGGGCTCTTCCCTCCTAACAAGGGTTCTCTCTTACTAATGGCTCAAAAGCAAGTTCTTCCTGCTTTCCACTGGTGTTTGTCACTGGCCCCAGTAAGCACTGGATTTTTCCACTTCATGTGCTCATGGAGAAAGCGCTACACTAGTGCAAATATGTACCCCATTTAGCTAGTGTGGACATCTTTGCCACAACACTGTGCCCTTGGGGCCACTCTTGCACCCACCATGGGTTGGGATAGGCAGTTATTACTTTGGTTGAGGCTGTTCTGGTGATGGGCTCCGTAGTCAGCAAGGTGGGGTACACAGCTGCAAGCTGCTCTCTATCAAGGTATACCAAACCTCTGATACTCTACGGGTGTTGTGACCAGAATTGAATAGGTTGGTGGGTCCATTCAAGTTGTTGCCAGTGGCTCCATCCATAACCATCTTTGGTTACAAGAACACCTAGCTTACAGGACTTTGAAGGATCCATTAGACTCAAGGCCTACACAGCTTTGACTGCTCACTTAGCAGCAGAAATAGCAGCTGCACATGTTTCACCACAGCCCCACCTGATGCTCTTTCATGCAAACCAGTAAAAGGACCTCAGAGTTTGTGCTAAGTATAGGATAAACATTCTCCAGTTGCCCAAAAGTTCCAAAAAATTTTGTAATCCTGCCACAGTGGCAGGGATAGGGAGAGCCTGGGTTTTCTAAGACTGCTTCTGGGATAACTTTAGTCTTACCAGACTAGACGACCCCCAAGAACTTTACTGACAATGCAGGTCTCTGAACCTTGGTGCTGTTCACAGCCCATCCTTTCACCTGTAGATGTTGCAGCAGTCCTGGTGCCACACCTACTAGATCTGCAAGAGAACCAGATGTGGACATAATGTCATCAATATAATGGTACAGCCACACCATAGGTTGTTTCTTCCATGCTGCCAAGTCCTGGGCTACATGTTCATGACAGATGGTGGGACTGTGGAGGCATCCCTGTGGAAGGAGAGTGAACTTCCACTGCCAGCCTCCCCACATGAAGGCAAACAGTTCCTCACTTTCCTGTGCTATGTCAATAGAGAAAAAAGCATTAACAAGGTCTACAACATAATGATATGTCCCTAGTTCATGGCTGAGGGTGTCCATAAGAGCTGCTATAGAGGGGACGGCAGCATGCAGGGGGCATGTGATTTTATTCAGTTCTCTGTAATTCACAGTCATATGCCAGGAGTCATCCAACTTTTTCACTGGCCATGTCAGGGAATTAAAAGGACTATGAGTGGGTTTTATGATGCCTACCTTCTCCAGCTCCTGCAGAGTTTCTCCAATTTCCTCTGTCCCCCAGGCAATTTATACTGCTTGGTGTTTGTCACCCATCGAGATACAGGCAGAGCTACCAGTGGGTGCTTAACATGACCCCTTAGAAATGCCTTTGCCACACATATCTTCAGTTGAACTCACCTGCAGTGGTCTGTAACTGCAGGCCCTACAGGATATCAACCCCCAAAATATATTTATGGATGGGAGAAATATACACATACTACTTTGGGGGTAAACCTTCTATTCCTAATGTGATTTGGACTTTATTCTAATTGCCTTACCCATGCAGCCACCTGTCAAAATGAGGGTCACAGAAAACTGCTCAGGGTTGCCATAAATCAGAGAACATTCAGCTCCCGTGTCCACCAATGCCAGGATAAGTTGTACATTCACTGGGGACCAGTGAATTGCTAATTCTATGTGTGGTCTCCAATTCCCACCATGTCCCCCATGATGAGGTCCTTGACTCCCCTCTCAATCAACCACAACATCCAGTCACCCTCCTGTGCGGGAGGGGCCCAGCTGGCATCTGAGTACTCGCCCCCAGGAAGTCCTTCAGACACATGGCCCAGACATGTGGCTTTGACTCCAGCTTCCTTGTCTTAGACTTCAGTGTCTGGAACTGCTGCTCTGGCTTTAATTGCTGCCACAGCTCTAACAAGATTCTATTGGGATTTCCATCAAGTTTTTCTTTCACTGCCCCTACCAAATCAACCCACATCTGGATCCTCATGGGGCCCTTTGAACCTCTTCTTTCTGTTGCAGACCATATTTCTTTCTGTGCTCTTATTTTTCAACCTCCCCCAGATATTCTATAGTACAAGGGACCTCACTTATAGGTTGCCGTACATGAGAGGCAAGAATAGTCACTAGGCACCCAGTGAGGGATGGGGGAGCTGTGTGGGGCACCAGGTTTCTTATTCCCATGGTGAACAGCTCATTGGGGCCCTGTGGGTCCATATGGTAGGTGATATTTTTCAAGCCCAACTCCCATAAAACATGCTGGAGCTCAGCATACATTTGCCAGCTGTTGGGAAAGTGTGGTGAATCACCCTGATTAGGCCAAATTGCCCAGAGGGATGAAGTCAACCAATCCAAAAGAACATGAATCCATGCAGTCTGATGGGTATTTTTAAATCTCTCCTGGACAGAGGAATGAGTCATCAGGAAAGGCAGTTTACTCATTTCTGACCCAGACAGAATAATGCCCTCTACTTCTGAATCCCAAAGAGGTGGAAGGCATGTAAGCAGAGCCCCTGAGGGCTTCTGTGGAAACCTTGTGCTAAAATCCACCAGTGTGTGGCCTGGATATAGGAGCAGAGCATGGAGCGCTCTGCTACCTGCAGAGGGGGCTGCTCCTCTTCTTTATTTTCTTCACTACACCTGGGTGGGCTTTCAATATGGGAGGGGCCGGTGCCTCGGGTGGCGGCCTCGGCAACGGTTACCCCCGGTCCCACTCCCTCCCCCTCCCGCCCCTCCTCCCCTGGCATCCCCTCTACCATCTCTGGGGCTGAAGGCACCACCCCTTCCTTTGTTTGCAGCTCCTGTGGCTCTGCTGCCTCCACCCTCACCACTAGTATGTCTTTCAGCAGCACAGTCTCAGTTCTCAATAGCTTTTGTTCTTTCTAAAAGCATCCCATAACTCATCTCCCTGTTCTTCCAAATGATGCTAAAGTGAATCTCTTTCCTTGGTAATCCTCTCCAATGCCATATGAAAAAGCCACCCCACATATTCTGCCACCCCATAGCTACTCAGTTCCCCTGAAATCACCTATTTGTAGAGGGCCAACTTCACTGCCCCTGGTGTCCCCATCTTTCCCCAATTCTGCAGAGGAGCCCACTCTTCTAGGAGGCTCTTCACTCCAGACTAAATCTCCACCAGGGAAACCCCAGGTGAATCCCCACCACCCACAGGGGCATCCCTGGATGAAGCCCCAACATCCACAGGGTGGTTCCTGGGTGTTTCCCCACCACATATGATGGGGTGTCCAAAGGTATTTCCCTACCATCTATAGGAGCAGCCTGCCCAAACATTGCACCCACAAAGACAGAACTCAGGTTCACCGGATGCTGCCAACTCATGCTAGATGTAGCTCTGGCAGGGAAGGGTGTTCCTGGCCCAAGGCAAGTCCCGAGTCCCCCTGTGAAACTAGTAAAACTGAAAGAATCAAGGGAAAGGATAGGTTGGGAGAAATAATTTTTATTACTCACAGCTTGCTCTGGTTTGCTGGCCAGACTCAGCACCACCCATCTCCTTCAGCTGCAGCTTGCCATCTACAGCCACGGTGCACTCTGTACCTCCCTTCCTCCCTTCTGGGAGGAACTTCATTGGCAGGCCCTTGGTAACTGGCAGATGCCAGACCAATTATGTACGAGGAGCAGAAGGGAAGACAGAATGGCTTTTTGCTCTCCACACTTTGCCCCAGATGGATGGGAGGCTCTGCAGTGGTAAACACCTACTGATATGCAAATGAACTAAGGCTAAGAGGGAGATACTGGAAATTCTGTCATTTACCCCACATAGATCTTGTCAAAATATATCATAGGACGGTTCTTAAGATTGTATAAGTCTAAGAAATTATGTCATATTAATAGGTGTATAATGGGAAGTGGCCCACAGGCCTGGTTTTCTCACGGTGTATGAGGTGTATGAGGTGCCTGTGGTGTGTGAGTCTCTAATGGTGTAGCAGGATGTGCGAGGCTCATGAAGGTCATCATGGCAGCCCCCTGAGGAGAGGCAGGAAACCAACATTTATGGACAGTGTGGGACCTCTGAGAAATTTTTATTTTAGTTCTAGGGGACTGGTACCCAAGGTGATGAGTGTGACTAAGGGCTCACTCAAGGGATGGCTTCCTTAGGCCACCAGTACTTCTGAGGATTTTTTTAAAATTTATTTTTGTATCATTAATCTACAATTACATGTGCAATATTATGGTTATTAAACTACCCACTTCATCAGGTCCCCCCCACCAACCCCATTACAGTCACTGTCCATCAGTGTAGTGAGATGCTATAGAATCACTACTTGTCTTCTCTGAGTTCTACAGCCCTCCCCATGCCCCCCAACATTACGTCTGCTAATCGTAATGCCCCTTTTTACCCCTTGTCCATCCCTTCCACCCATCCTCCCCAGTCCTATTCCCGTTGGTAACTATTAGTCCGTTCTTGGGTTCTGTGAGTTTGCAGGTGTTTTTTTCTTTAAATTTTTTTTTTGGCTCTTATGCTCCACATATGAGTGAAATCATTTGATACTTGTCTTTTTCCGCTTGGCTTATTTCACTGAGCATAATACCCTCTAGCTCCATCTATGTTGTTGCAAATGGTAGGATTTTTTTTCTTCTTATGGCTGAATAATATTCCATTGTGTATATGTACCACATCTTCTTTATCCATTCATCTGCTGATGGACACTTAGGTTGCTTCCATTTCTTGGCTATTGTAAATAGTGCTGCAATAAACATAGGGGTGCATATGTCTTTTTGAAACTGGGCTGCTGCATTCTTAGGGTAAATTCCTAGGAGTGGAATTCCTGGGTCAAATGGTATTTCTATTTTGAGTTTTTTGAGGAACCTCCATACTGCTTTCCACAATGGTTGAACTAATTTGCATTCACACCAGAAGTGTAGGAAGGTTCCCTTTTCTCCACATCCTCGCCAACATTTGTTGTTGTTTGTGTTTTGGATGTTGGCCATCCTCACTGGGGTGAGGTGATATCTCATTGTGGTTTTAACCTGCATTTCTCTGATGTTTAGCGATCTGGAGCATCTTTTCATGTGCCTGTTGGCCATCTGAATTTCTTCTTTGGAGAACTGTCTGTTCAGCTCTTCTGCCCATTTTTTAATTGGCTTATTTGGTTGTTGTTTGCTGAGGTGTGTGAGTTCTTTATATAATATGGATGTCAACCCCTTATCAGATATGTCACTTATGAATATATTTTCCCATACTGTAGGATGTCTTTTTGTTCTACTGATGGTGTCCTTTGCTGTACAGAAGTTTTCAGCTTGATATAGTCCCACTTGTTCATTTTTGCCTTTGTTTCCCTTGCCCAGGGAGATATGTTCATGAAGAAGTCACTCATGTTTATGTCCAAGAGATTTTTGCCTATGTTTTTTTCTAAGAGTTTTATGATTTTATGACTTACATTCAAGTCTTTGATCCACCTTGAGTTTACCTTTGTGTATGGGGCTATTCAGTAGTCCAGTTTCATTCTCTTATATGTAGCTGTCCAGTTTTTCCAATACCAGTTGCTGAAGAGGCTGTCATCTCCCCATTGTATATCCAAGGCTCCTTTATCAAATATTAATTGACTGTATATGTTTGGGTTACTGTTTGGATTTTCTATTCTGTTCCACTGGTCTGTGGGTCTGTTTTTGTGCCAATACCAAATTATCTTGATTACTGTGGCTTTGTAGTAGAGCTTGAAGTCAGGGAGCATAATTCCCCCTGTTTGATCCCTCCTTCTCAAGATTGCTTTGGCTATTCGGGGTCTTTTCTGGTTCCATATGAATTTTAGAATTATTTGTTTGAGTTCATTGAAGCAAGCTGTTGGTAGTTTGATAGGGATTGCATTGAATCTGTAGATTGCTTTAGGTAGTAGAGCAATTTTGAAAATATTTATTCTTCCCAGCCAAGAGCATGGGATGCATTTCCATTTGTTAGTGTCCTCTTTAATTTCTCTC
>JAQQAC010013566.1:5136932-5190731 GCA_029783875.1 Phataginus tricuspis | reverse complement strand
CTCCTCCATTCTTTATATATTAGGTGTTTTATTCTTTGCCTTTAGTTAGTATTTGGATGGTCTGCGCTCTTTGCTATGATTTTATTTTCTCTGGTAACATCTTTTTAGCCTTGGGAGTGCTTCCCTCTAGAGCAGTCCATTTAAGATATACTGTAGTGGTGGTTTATGGGAGGCAAACTCTCTCAACTTTCATTTGTCTGGAAATTGTTTAATCCCTCCATCATATTTAAATGATAATCGTGGTGGATACAATATTCTTGGTTTGAGGCCCTTCTGTTTCATTACGTTAAATATATCATGCCATTCTCTTCTGGCCTGTAAGGTTTCTGTTGAGAAGTCTGATGATAGTCTAATGGGTTTTCCTTTGTAGGTGATCTTTTTTTTCCTCTCTAGTTGCCTTTAATACTCTGTGTTTATCTTTGATCTGTGCCATGTTAATTATTATGTGTCTTGGTGTTGTCTTCCTTGGGTCCCTTGTGTTGGGAGATCTGTGAGCTTCCGTGGACTGCAAGACTACTTCCTTCCCCAGCGTGGGAATGTTTTCAGCAATTATTTCTTCAAAGACACTTTCTATCCCTTTTTCTCTCTCTTCTTCCTCTGGTACTCCTATAATGCGAATATTGTTCCGTTTGGATTGGTCACACAGTTCTCTTAATATTCTTTCATTCCTAGAGATCCTTTTATCTCTCTCTGCCTCAGCTTCTTTGTATTCCTGTTCTCTGATTTCTATTCCATTACCATTCTCTTGCATCTCATCCAGTCTGCTGTTAACCGCATCGATGGCTTGTCTGATTTCTGCATTGTCTTTCCTCACTTCCCTCATTTCCTCCCTCAGCTCTTGCACATTTCTCTGTAGATCCATCAGCATGGTTATGTCTTTTATTCTGAATTATATTTCAGGAAGTATGTGCATTTCCATCCCTTCAGTCTCCTTCTCTGGGGTTTTCTGGTTGATCTTAGTCTGGATGATATTCCTCTGTCTTTTCATGGCTATAGAAGTGGTTGCTGTTAGTTGCCATGTATGTCAGCTGAGCTCTTTAAGACTTTAAAAAAAAAGAGAGGAAAAGAAAGAAAAAAACAGAATAAAATTAAAAAAAAGGAAAGGAAAAGAAAGAGAAGAAAAAACAAAAAACAAAAAAAACGCCCACCAGGAGTGAATTCTGTGGGGATGCTGTAGGTGGCGCTGTTGCTCCACTATTCCGCAGCCATGGCCGTGCTGCTCCGCAGGGCCCTTTATAGCTCTGGCCGGGGTGGGAACGAAGGGGAGGCTGTTGATCTCTTTGCGAAGTCTAAGTGCAGCCACCCTTTCCCAGTCGCCAGCTAAGGGGTCCGACTAAGGACTCCCAGCCTGCTGGGCTGAGTGTGCAGGGGCGATCCGGCTCCTCTGCTGGGCTCCTGTCTCTTTAAGACCGCTGAAAAAAAGCACGCGCTTTTCTTTTTTTGTTTTTCCTTCCCTCTAGCTGGCTGCAAGCACCCTGGCACGTTCCCTGCTCAGATCCTACACCCTCTGTCTCTCCAATCTCCACTGATGTGTGTCAGCGCTCCCCATGCACATCACCCGGGCTGGCTATTTTGCGAGCCTGTACTTCCACTCCCTCCCGGCTCTGAATCCTCTCCTCCCGCCAGTACGCTGGGGTGGGGGAGTGCTCGGGTCTGCCGGGTTGTGGCTCCGTATCTTACCGCCTCCACCCCGACTCCTCTCAGGTGTTGCTGCACGCTGTGTGCTTTCCTGTGTATTCTGGTCTCTCTTTTAGGAATAGTTATATTTGCTGTATTTTCATAGATTTATATCATGTTGGGAGGAGATTTCTCCTGCCCTGCTTATGCTGCCATCTTCCCGGAAGTGTCGCATATGTCTTTTTGAAACTGGGCTGCTGCATTCTTAGGAGAAATTCCTAGGTGTGGGATTCCTGAGTCAAATGGTATTTCTATTTTGAGATTTTTGAGGAATCTCCATACTGCTTTCCACAAGGGATGAACTAATTTGCATTCCCACCAGCAGTGTAGGAGGGTTCCCTTTTCTCCACATCCTCATCAACATTTGTTGTTTGTGTTTTGGATGTTGGCCATCCTCACTGGTGTGAGGTGATATCTCATTGTGGTTTTAATCTGCATTTCTCTGATGATTAGTGATGTGGAGCATCTTTTCATGTGCCTGTTGGCCATATGAATTTCCTCTTTGGAGAAGTCTATTCATGTCCTCTGCCCATTTCTTAATTGGAATATGTGCTTTTTCTTTGTTGAGGTGAATGAGTTCTTTATATATTTTGGATGTTAACCCCTTATCGTATATGTCATTTATGAATATATTCTCCCATACAGTAGGATGTCTTTTGTTCTACTGATGGTGTCCTTTGCTGTACAGAAGCTTTTCAACTTGATATAGTCCCACTTGTTCATTTTTGCTTTTGTTTCCCTTGCCCAGGGAGATATCTTCATTAAGAAGTCTCTCATGTTTATGTCCAAAAGACTTTTGCCTATGTTATTTTCTAAGAGTTTTATGGTTTTAAGACTTACATTCAGGTTTTTGATTGATTTTGAGTTTACTTTTGTGTAAGGGGTTAAACAGTAGTCCAGTTTCATTCTCTTACATGTAGCTGTACAATTTTGCCAACACCAGCTGTTGAAGAGGTTGTCATGTCCCCATTGTATTTCCAAGGCTCCTTTATCATATATTAATTGACTGTATATGTTTGGGTTAATGTTTGGATTTTTCTATTCTGTTCCACTGGTCTATGGGTCTGTTCTTGTGCCAATACCAAATTGTTTTGATAACTGTGGCTTTGTAGTAGAGCTTGAAGTCAAGAATCGTAATTCCCCCTGTTTTATACCTCCTTCTAAGGGTTGCTTTGGCTATTCAGGGTCTTTTGTGGTTCATAAGAATTTTAGAATAATTTGTTCCAGTTCACTGAAGAAAGCTGTTGGTATTTTGATAGGGATTGTGTTGAATCTGTAGATTGTTTTAGGTAGTATAGCCATTTTGACAATATTTGTTCTTCCTATCTAAGAGCATGTGATGAATTTCCATTTGTTAGTGTCCTCTTTAATTTCTCTTAGGAGTGTCTTGTAGTTTTCAAGGTAGAGGTCTTTCACTTCCTTCATTAGCTTTATTCCTAGGTATTTTATTCTTTTTGATGCACTTGTGAAAAGAATTGTTTTCCTGATTTCTCTTTCTGTTAGCTCATCATTAGTGTATAGGAAAGCAACAGATTTCTGTGTGTTAATATTGTATCCTGTAACTTTGCTGAATTCAAATATTATTTCTAGCAATTTTGGAGTGGAGCCTTTTGGGATTTTTATGTACAATATCATGTCATCTGAAAATAATGACAATTTCACTTCTTCTTTACCCATCTGGTGGCTTCTATTACTTTGTTTTGTCTGATTGCTGTGGCTCGGACCTCCAGTACTATGTTGAATAACAGTGGAAAGAATGGGCATCCCTGTCTCGTTCCCGATCTTAGATGAAAAGCTTTCAGATTCTCGCTGTTAAGTATGATGTTACCTGTGGGTTTGTCATATATGGCCTTTATGATGTTGAGGTACTTGCCCTCTATACCCATTTTGTTGAGAGTTTTTATCATAAATGGATGCTGAATTTTGTCAAATGCTTTTTCAGCATCTATGGAGATGATCATGTGGTTTTTGTTCTTTTTGTTGATGTGGTGGATGATGTTGATGGGTCTTCGAATGTTGTACCATCCTTGCATCCCTGAGATGAATCCCACTTGATCATGGTGTATGATCCTCTTGATGTATATTTGAATTCGGTTTGCTAATATTTTGTTGAGTATTTTTGCATCTACGTTCATCAGGGATATTGGTCTGTAATTTTCTTTTTTGGTGAGGTCTTTGCCTGGTTTTGGTATTAGAGTGATGCTGGCTTCATATAATGAGTTTGGAAGTATTCTCTCCTCTTCTAGTTTTTGGAAAATTTTATGGAGAATAGGTGTTATTTCTTCTCTATATGTCTGGTAGAAGTCAGAGGTGTGCCCACCTGGCCATGGATTTTGTTCTTGGGTTGTTTTTTGCTGTTGATTTGTCTGTTTAGTTTTTATTTTTCTTGCTTGGTCAGTCTTGGAAGGTTGTATGTTTCTAATATGTTGTCCATTTCTCCTATGTTTTCCAGCTTGTTTGCATATAGAATCTCACAGTATTCTCTTATAGTTCTTTGTATTTCTGTGGGGTCTGTCATTATTTTTCCTTTCTCATGCCTGATTATGTTTATGTGTATAGATTCTCTTTTTCTCTTAATGAGTCTGGCTAGGGTTTTATATATTTGTTTATTTTTTCAAAGAACAAACTAGCTTTCAATGATTTTTTTCTATTGTTTTATTCTTCTCAATTTTACTTATTTCTTCCCTGATCTTTATTATGTCCCTCCTTCTGGTGACTTTGGGCCTCATTTGTTCTTCTTTTTCCAATTTCAATAATTGTGTCTTTAGACTATTCATTTGGGAATGTTCTTCCTTCTTTAAATAGGCCTGGATTGCAATATACTCTCCCCTTAGAACTGCCTTCACTGCATCCCACAGAAGTTGTGGCTTTGTGTTGTTGTTGTCTTTTGTCTCCATATACTCTTTGATCCTGTTTTAATTTGGTCATTGACTTATTGATTATTTAAGAGAATGTTGTTAAGTCTCCATGTATTTGTGAGCCTTCTTGTTTTCTTCTAAAATTTATTTCTAGTTTTATACCTTTGCGATCTGATAAGTTGGTTGGTAGAATTTCAATATTTTTGAATTTACTGAGGTTCTTTTTTTGGCCTAGTAGGTGGTCTATTCTGGAAACTGGTCCATGTACACTTGAGAAGAATGTGTATCCTGCTGCTTTTGGGTGTAGAGTTCTGTAGATGTCTGTTAGGTCCATCTGTTCTAGTGTGTTATTCAGTGCCTCTGTGTCTTTACTTATTTTCTGTGTGCTTGATCTGTCCTTTGGAGTGAGTGGTGTGTTGAAGTCTCCTAGAATGACTGCATTGCTTTCTATTTCCTTCTCTAAATTTGTTAGTATTTGTTTCTCATATGTCAGTGCTCCTGTGTTGGGTGCACATATGTTTAAAATGGTTATATCCTCTTGTTGGACTGACCCCTTTATCATTATGGAATGTCCTTCTTTATCTCTTGCTACTTTCTTAGTTTTGAAGTCTATTTCGTCTGATACAAGTACTGCAACACCTGCTTTTTTCTCCTTGTTTGCATAAAATATCTTTTTCCATCCCTTCACCTTTAGTGTGTGCATATCTTTGGGTTTGAGGTGAGTCTCTTGTAAGCAGCATATAGATAAGTCTTGCTTTTCTTATCCATTCTATTACTCTGTGTCTTTTGATTGGAGCATTCAGTCCATTTGCATTTAGGTTTATTGATAGATATGTACTTATTGCCATTGCTGGCTTTAGATTCGTGGTTACCAAAGGCTCCAGGGTAGCTTCTTTACTATCTAACAGTCTAACTTAACTTTCTTGTTAAGTTATTGTAAACACAGTGTGATGATTATTTCTCTCCCTTCTTATTCTTTCTCCTCCATTTTTATATACTAGGTGTTTTATTCTTTGCCTTTTGTTAGTATTTGGATGGTCTGCTTTCTTTGCTGTGATTTATTTTCTCTGGTGACCTCTTTTTAGCCTTAGGAGTGCTGCCATCTAGAGCAGTCCCTTTAAGATATCCTGTAGAGGTGGTTTATGGGAGGCAAATTCCCTCAACTTTCGCTTGTATGGGAATTGTTTAATCCCTCCATCATATTTAAATGATAATCATGCTGTATACAATATTCTTGGTTCGAGGCCCTTCTTTTTCATTATGTTAAATATATCATGCCATTCTCTTCTGGCCTGTAAGGTTTCTGTTGAGAAGTCTGATGATAGTCTAATGGGTTTTCCTTTGTAGGTGATCTTTTTTCTCTCTCTAGCTGCCTTTAATACTCTGTCCTTATCTTTGATCTTTGCTATCTTAATTATGTGTCTTGGTGTTGTCTTCCTTGGGTCCCTTGTCTTGGTAGATCTGTGGGCTTCCGTGGTTTGAGAGATTATTTCCTTCCCTAGCTTGGGGAAGTTTTCAGCAATTATTTCTTCAAAGACACTTTGTATCCCTTTTTCTCTCTCTTCTTCTTCTGGTACTCCTATAATGCGAATATTGTTCCATTTGGATTGGTCACACAGTTCTCTTAATATTCTTTCATTCCTAGAGATCCTTTTATCTCTCTCTGCCTCAGCTTCTCTGTACTCCTGTTCTCTGATTTCTATTCCATTAACAGTCTCTTCCATCTCATCCAGTCTGCTCCTAATCCCGTTGATTGCTTGTCTGATTTCTGCATTGTCTTTCCTCACTTCCCTCACTTCCTCCCTCAGCTCTTGAATATTTCTGTGTAGATACATCAGTATGGTTATAACTTTAATTCTGAATTCTTTTTCAGGAAGATTGTGCATGTCCATCCCATCAGGGTCCCTCTCTGGGTTTGTCTGGCTAAGCTTTGTTTGTATCATATTCCTCTGTCTTTTCATGGCAATAGAAGTGGTCCCTGGCAGGCGCCATGTGTGTCAGCTGGGCCCTTTAAGACCGCTTTGTGAGGCGCTGAGTCCTTGCAGGTGTAGCTGTAGCCTGGGTGTCATCCTCTATTTTCTGGTCTCGCTTTTAGGAGTAGTTGTATTTGTTGTATTTTCATATATATATATATATATGGTTTTGGAAGGAGATTTCCATCGCCCTGCTCACACTGCCATCTTCCCAGAAGTCCCTTCTGAGGATTTTTTTATCCAGCAACCCTGATCTATGGGACACAGCCATTCCTCCAGTAAGATTTAAGGAACTTTCTTTTTTATAAAGCAGCAGAGCATTGTGTGGCTGGACTGATGGGTGGTGGAGCGGGCCTGAGCTGCTGCTTCTTCTCTTTACAACAATGCTGTGAAGAGTAATATATAATAGTTTCCTCCTAATAAGGAGCATGCGTAGCTAAGCTTTTCAGAACATGGATATGCCATTTTGGAGAGCACTCAGTATATACACAGTTTAAGAAACCCACTATCAAAATTACATTAAACTAATTCAAAATTAGAGTTCAATATTCTAGTATATTCAAATTATGTTATATAAAGATATATTTCATTTGTGTGAAAAATCATAGGAAAATTCTCTAACTTACAAAACAGAGAAGAATGAACCTATGCAATATAATATATATTTTTTAAAGAGATTAAGCTTATTTTCAGCTTTTTGAAGCCTGGTTTTTGAATGTACTGTTTAATACAGGATATCTTAGTTTGTTTGCCTGTGACTGCTTTCAGTTAACATGTATGCAATTTCAAAGTTTTCTAATGCTCTAGATTCTATGTGTAAATATAAATCCTAGATGTGTCCTAGAATAGAATCCACTACGATTCTTCTAAGTCATATTCATTCTCCTTTTTTATCTCCATTGTCTCTACTTGATTTAAAACCCAGTCATCTCATATTCTGTTTGCTTCAATAGCTTCCTTTTCCAACTACTCACACTCTTTCACCTTTGACCAATCTGTGACCCATTACCACATTTCTACTCTAAATTTAGTTCTTATACTCTAGTTCTTAATAGCTGATTACTAAGGTCCTGCTGATAGTTATCACATTGAATTCAAATCCTCAGCAAACATTTATGGTACACAAAAACTTTTTAAAAAATAACCTCTTTTTCTATTATCAATTTAAGCTTCCTCTGTATACGAACATAGGGACTTTATTCCAAAAGTTTCAACCTCCTATTTTACCCATTTTATTTCTTATTATATATCTTGTTTGATTTTGACCATTCAGATTTCTCCCTTTATGAGTCAATCTGTTTATTACAGTAAAAAAGCAAGAATAAGAAATAAGCTTAAGTGAGAGTAGAACCATGTGTATGCTCAAAGACACAAAGATGAACTCTAAAACTGTACTCAACAGAGAATAGAGCCCATAAAATGGAAGCACTTTTGTTTGGTGCAAACTTAGTGGTAAGACATGGGCTCAGGCTAAGGTGTTCTGTATAACAGAGGCGATCTGAATGTCTCTCTGGGAAATCCAGAAGAGAGAAAAAAAACTTTTCTGGCAAAGTTACTGCTCTATAGGAAATATATAAGAAAAATAACTGAGTAAGGATATTGGATATGAGAAAATAGATATGTCTAAGGAGATTTCCTATTAATTTATATTGTAGATATGTATAAAATAAATGTTTTCCTCTATACACCTGTTTTAGCAAAATATGTGTATGTGTATATCTTTATAAAAGAAAGGATGAAAGCTTCAATGGAATCTTAGCTAGACAAAATTTTCCTGTGAAGTCCATCTTAGGAATCATCTCTTAAAAGTATCCTTTCTCAATCTCTCCACCTTAAAATGCTCCCTTTTTATCTAACTTTCCTATGTAAATTGTTGTTTAAGTAAATAGTATAGCACTTGCTTATATACCAAATATATATTACTCCAATTATGCTATTTATAGATCTTGTTTTCTCCATTATGCTACAAGAAATTTGAAGGCAAGAAAATGCAATCTGAATTTTCTTTAGTGCTTTAGAGGCAAATATTTTGACACTGAACCTTTTACAATGCTAGTGTTTTAGAGTTTAATAACTGAATGTATTTGCATAGTGTTTTATCATTGATGTATCATTTACAAGAAATAGCTTTATTAAATAGTAAAAATATTTAAACATTATATCTTAACATTGATCACCTGTTATTTTATGCTTTATTCTTTCTTTTTAAATAAAATTGATAGAAGAGTGTTCATATTACATGCAAGATGTATTACTAAGGAAACTAAAACTTTGCATTGTGTTCATTTATATTTTGAGCTTGTATTTTATAAGTTTTTAGCAACACAAAAAATCACCAAATAAGGATCCTGAAGATAATTTGCTGTGGACAGATGGATAAATGCTAACATAACAATTTGAAGAATCCAACAGGGTTCATAGTCTTGGTAGTAATACCCCCACCCCATCATCAGAAAGTTTTGTGTATCAGAAAATGTCATCACAATTAAACAAGGACCATTGTCTAAATCCTGGCCACCAATGTTATCGCTATGATTGCAACATCTTAGTTAACTTTTTGGGTATTGTTTGAGTTGCTTGAGTTTACTTATTGCTTCTTTCCCTCCACTTCTTTTCTAAAAGTGAAGGTGAAACTAAACTAAACAATTCATTAAGTTTAATTGTGAAAAGAAGAAACAGATATATAAGCATAAATGACATAACCAATTATAGGTGGTTAAGAAAAAAATACCAAGATCTCTTCTTTACTACATTAAAGATTTGTGAATATATATTAACAAATCAAATTGGCAAGGTCAATAACAGATATTAGAATTATGAAGAGGATCTATCTACAAAGAATGAACTATATTTATGAAATTTTAGGCAACTTTTGATGCTAGTTTTAGCATCTTAATATATTTTCAATTTTATATTTTTATTTCACAGTAGAATACATAGGGACTGATTAAAATTAGTGAACTTTTTATTGATATTAAAATTTTGCTGCAATGGAAAATCTACTCATTTCCAGGTTATTATCATTTCATTAAGAACAGGAATTCTAGACCTCTCATTACTAATAATAGTGATTTTTATTTTCCAGTATATAACTGTACAAAAAGAACACAATTAAATAACATATTGAGTAATTGACTAACTGTTGTTTATAACATAAATTGTCAAGCACCACAAATGAACCATTGACTAGAATGTGTGGGACCACATGATAGCTCACTATTAGTTAATTAATGTATGAAAATCTGCAGTGAACCTAAGCAGTGGTCTTAAGGGTTCATAAACTGAAGTGAAATCTTTGAAAGTAGAATTAAAATGCCTAGAAAAATATATATTGACAATAATGAACCGCACTGATTCTAATCAATTAATCCCAACATTTGTTGAACTTTCTCAAGCAGTCAGGTGGTTTTACCAATAAACTTCAAACACATTTTGCTACCCAATTTACCCGTTAATTGGTTTTATTAAGCAATTGTGTCATATTTGTTGTTGAAAATGTATGGCTTTGATCATCAGAATCTTGCGGATTCTTTATATAGCAATATTGTTTCAGACAAATATTTTCCCCAATCATCAAAAAAGAAGAGAGGTCATGAGCAAAACACTAGCCACTGTCATTTTATTTCTTGTTTTTGAATTCATTAAACAATGATAAAGAGGATTATAGAAGTAGCAACCAGGTTCTGAAAGTGCCAGAAGGAACATAAATGCCTGCTAATAAGCCTATAACGACCGGATGGATCGCTATGTTCCTTACTTGATTTTACTCTCTTCCTTTCTCCCAAGTTGCTATGTAATTATAGTTCCCAGGAATGAGTTTAAAATGGATTAACATTCTTCTTAAATATATTGCCAATATAAACTGGCAGACTGTTTTTTTTTGCATTTAGATGACATCTTTTAAATTGAAACATTAATGATTTTATATTTAAACTAAATTATAGTTATTTGAGAGTCACAGTTTGGTTTAGAAGAGAAATTGATCACATGCTTAGAAAATTGTGATATATCATAGATCTAATAATTGTCCAATAACAGAAAAATGAGTAGCACACAGAGACAGCCATAATTAGCACAATCACCAGTATACATATACTTACTATAAAAATATCTATGTTATTTTTAAGTCTTCTCTATATCTAATGAGGACATAATCATCATAAAACTCTTGAAATACTGACCAGTGACTTTTCAATGGCATTATAATGATTTTGATTAAAATGATGTTTATCCCTTCCATCAAACTTCTTTATATTTGTACACATATATGTGAAAGATTCATTTGTGTTTATATCTATCATTTATCTATCTATCTGTACAATCAGTAATGTTTATTTTCAAAAGTGAGAGAAAAATGAGTTGAATAGGACACTCATTACTGGAATAATTGCTCCACCATACAAAAAATAAATAAATAAATTTAGAGTCTTTTAGTAAAAACAAACAATTATTTTGAAATGCTCATTTACTGATTTTGAAATAAAATAAATTGAAAAAGTATGGAAATTGCTCTACATATCAATATAAAATAAAAGCCCTTAATGCAACTAATATGAAACACTGCTGATTCTGGCTGTAAAATTTTTTAAACAGGCTGGAAACAAACTGTAGATACCCAAGATTGATCTGGATGGAATAACCTTGACACAGGTAGTAGCAGTGCCACAGATCAAACAAACATTCCAACATTTTTCAGTGGACAGGCAACCTGAAGCAGCATATTAAAAAGACCTTAGTGCTACTTAACACTTTGAAATGTTAACAGTTCCATAGTCTTTACCACAGTGCTTATTTCTTCCTAATCAATGCGTTTAATATTAGATGATTAGGCTATTTTCAGCACTACACACTGTATGGCTGTGTACTGCTATATTACTCATTAAAAGCATTTACATTTGGAAATATTCATGTTGGCTGTATTTTAAATTTATGGTGAGAAATTACCTCAGATCAGTTTTATCTTCATTGCTTTGTGACATTGTTAAATATACCATGTGTCACCTTTTCCTCAATAAACAACCAGTTCATTGTGTCATTAATGCAATTCCACGTGTCCAAACTTCTCAACAAAAGCTGTTGCCCATGATCCTCTAATGTTTTAGATAATATGCAAAATAGCTTCTATACAAATTCCATCCTACAATTATACTTATGGTGCATTCTCATTGCCATTTTTGAGTTAATAGCTTGTCTGTTAATAAATGCTGTATGTCTTTTCAAGTATCTAGGGCTTCTTATCCTTTAAACTCACAACAAATATATAGCAGTCTTCTCCAAACACTTATACACAAATCATATTAGCCAATTAATTAAATTAAAACTTTTTTGACAAAAACTTACTAAGTACTTACTACAGTTTTAGTTATTAATGGAAATCACAAATAAAACTAAAAAAACGAAATTTACAATACTAACCAAACAAGGTGTTTTTTAATATTTATTTTATATTGGCAGACATGCAAACCCTTCAACCAATGATTAACCACAAAGAAAACAGAACATCAGAACCAGTCATCCAACATCAAAGTATTAGGCAAGCTGTGCTATGTCTTCCATGATAATAATGAATTTTCAGAAATTCAAAAGCTTCAACTATAACGCATTTTAGAGATAAGCATGTGCTACACTCTGGGCTTAGGTGACCTTATTTTAGAAAGCTGCCCTTGCTTTACTTTCAAACAGAAAAGTCCTGCTGTATTATTTTGTATTCTTTGCCTTAGCACAAATAAATTTAATAATTTGAATGAGGCTTCTGTTGTCTTTCAGTGTTGGTTAGGTTAAACTGTTATCTTATAAGCTGAATTATTTTCTTCTCACTCATTCACCTTTTCAACGATCACCTGTTGAGTGCCTATAATGTGAAATTTTGTTAGAAGTTGTTTGAAATATTTATAATGTGGATCATTATCCTTGCCATCTGGGAGGTTTAGGGTAATAAGAGAGAGCCATACTGCAAAAATAACCATAGAAAGTTAATAGACAGTAAATCAGTGTGCATTTATTCTTGTCTCTTCAAAACTACCAATTAGATATTAAGCATAGGTAAATTTAATCCTTCTGGCTCTTTCTCACCTAATATATCAAAACAAGTTAGAATAAGTTATTAGCAACCATGCAGGCACAGCCACAAGGCATACTCTTAGCTAGTTCCAAGAGCTGAGCTCTCCATTATGAATCAATTGATCACAACTTTCTCATTCATAATTAAGAAGATAGGGCTGACCTTTATTACCCTAGGTAGCTACAATCCTAAGACATGCTGTGACCACAACAGAATAATTTGTTGTAGAAAGGAGGCCACAAAGTATGCCTTTTCACCAAGGACTGCATTTAAGATATCTAGAGATGACTTTCTTTTATTTTAAGTGAAATATGTAGAGAGGTCCTGAATTTTATTCTGTATCTGTCAGATAAAATCTTTAGTTGTAAAATTGTCCTGAAAAATTTTTTGCTTTCTTGTCCATTAATTACTAGTGCATGGGATCTTTGCTATGATAATTTGGGAATCTATGTTTTTGAGACACTGATAACACACTCATCTATCAATCATCACTTAAAACATTGTGTAGCCAAGAATTTCTCAAGCTTTGTGTACACTTATACCTATTTAACCTTGATATTCCAAACCTATGTCATTTTCAGTAGATACCTTCCTGGGAGTCTTCAGCACAAATAATTCTAGTAACCTTAGACTGGTCATATATAAATGCTTAGAGGAGTTGCTATTTTCAATTTACACATAGATATGGATGGAAAGACAGGTGTATCTTCACATTTATTGCCCCAGGTCAATTAAAGTGCTTGGGGCTTTTCCTTCTGGATGCATTCTAATGCAGGTCATCAGAGCTATTTCCAGAAATGGCGATCTTCTCCCCAACTCCACACTCTTGTTTTTCAGGAAATTCCCAGATGGTGGTGTATCGGACATATCCTAAGGTGTTCTCCAGTGAGCTGTACTTTTGTGTAAGTCAATCCTCTTGCATGCAAGTAGAATCTGTTATTTGCTTTTAACCTTTAGAAAATGGAAAAGGTGAAGATATTTTTCAAATGTACTTAAGATAACAGATCAGCTGATTGTTAAGTCATTTAAAAGGGACGAAAGTATAGCAAAGAGAATATAGTCAATATGTTTTTAGGTTGACAGATAATAACTACCCTAATTGGGTAAGCAATTAATAATATAGATTACTACTGAATCACTTTCTTGTATATGTGAACCCAATATAATATTGTATATCAGCTATATTTCATGGAGAATGTTCTGTGTAGGCCTCACTTCATCAGATTAAAACCCATAAAAAAAGGGACTGGTTCTTCCTTAAGATCAGAGAAATTCTTCTTCTGGACTTTAAGAAGCAAATAGCCATGTTTGAAATTGCTGTGGAGTGGGACACATGGTATCCCAAAGGGCATGTGCTGGCTGAAAGCCAGAAAGAAAATGGGAACCTCAGTAAATTCTGTCAACAATCTGCAGGAGCTGGTCAGGAGTGGATCCCTTTGTGGTCAAGTCTCTAGTGAGTCCTCAACCTCAACTGATACCTGGATGGAAAACTCTGGGAAGGCTGAATGGAAAACCAACTAAGCCATACACAACTCATAATCCACAGAAACTGTGAGGCTATCAGTGGGTTCACTTTGCTAAGTCTGATAATTTATTATATTGCAGTAGAAAACAAATAGGGGTAGTATCTGCGGAGACAAGCTCCACAAACCAGCTGAACCTGACAGGAGTGGGTGTGAAATAAAAACAGAGATAGCAAGAAAGACACTGAAGCCAAAGCTTCAGTGCCATAGCTGCGGTGACAGCGGTGATGAGAATAGAAATAGCAGCTACTAATCCGGCAATTAGGAGTCCAATAGCTCTCTGGCTCCCAGAGAGCTCATTTCTCATTTCTGTAAGGGCCTGTGTCCCAGGATCATCACACCATGGTTCAGATAGATTGGAGGGCAGCATATATATGGTGGTTGGGAACAGACTAGGACATTCTTTCCTTTGTTCCAGATAGATCCACATGTGGTCAGGTTGCAGTTTACACAGGTAGTGTGATATAGGTTTTTCTGAGAAGAGATGCTTAAAAGTCCTACAAGTAACACATATGGAGTCTGTACACAAGCTTGTACTCCACAGGGATATACAAGATTTGGATTATATGTAGAGGAGGAGGAAAAGCTAACATAGTCTGTGGCAGCCCAAATGCACCACAACTAGCACTGCACCTTATGCCACGAGGTGGTGAGGATGGACGATACATTTCCTCCTGGTGTAATCCAGCCTTGACTGGGCCCAGTCAAGTGACAGGATCAATCGAACACTAAGTCTGAAGAATGACTGAGTGTGTTGGGTGGCCAGAGGGTGAGCACAGTCTACCCAATGGATGAATTTTTCCAATTCTATTTTGGTGCCATTCTAGCAATAGGGTAAGGGAGGATGAGTTGGGGCCACAACAATGTTGGTATTAGGTAGCCCAATAAAAGAGACAGTGGATATGTATTTGCCAATATCCCAAGGCCCACTAATTGGTTACTTCTTGGGCACCTCCCACAGCAGTTTTATCAACTCATCCTAGCAACAAGCATCCATCCATGGGTTGTTGAACGCCACACAAAGGAGGATCCGCTGCCTGTCCTGAGTATCGAATCATACTGACTGCTGCCAACGTAGCTCATCTGGTCCCAGGTGCCCTCCCAGAATCCGGGAGTCATTAACAGACACCAGGACCAATTCGTCACCCCAGGTAACTGGGTGTAACACTGGGGGATTTGGATAGAGGGCCCAATAGGCCTCTCTTCGAACTAATCCCACCTGGATGGCGGCGGTGGCTAGTACCACCAGGAACAGCTATCAATCAGGCGTTAGAGTCGCATCCTGTTATCTGACCCTTTCCTCTCCCGCCTGAGCCAGCCCCTTGAGTTGTCTCCGTGTCAGAGAATGGGATCTCCGCATTTGTTGTGATGTTGGATGCATTTGTTGTGATGTTGGATGTCGAGGGAGGTGGACTTCTGGGGTGGTCAGCAATCTCATCCTGCGAGTTGACTGCTGTATGATGATGTTTGACCAGCCATTAAGGGAGCCAGTGAGGACCTGCCGCAGACTTAGGGAAAACACAAACATGACCTCCCCCAGGTAAGCACTGGGTCAGGTCCTTGCCAAAGACCTGTGTGTGGGTCTTTCCATCTGATTAAAGCAAATTTTTTGTTTTGAGGTGTCCAAAATCTATCTGCTGCTGTGAGGCCTTGCTCATCCACTGAAAGAAAATTTAATGTAAACAAGGCAAGGTTTAGTTGGTTTATGGGGGAGGTCCCATATTTTCTCCCCTTTTGTTTAAATAGCTGATTTTTAAGTATGAGGTGGGTCCTTTCCACCATACCTTGTCCTTGAGAGTTATAAGGAATTCCTGTTAAGTGTTGAATTTGAAAAGTAGAACAGAAATGTTGGAAGGCATGACCCATGTATCCAGGTCCATTATCAGTTTTAATGATCTTAGGAATGCCATGACTGAGAATGCGTGCAAACAGTGGGAAATAATGTGTTTACTGACTTTTCCTGAGTGAGGGGAAGCACATATGGAGCCAGAATAAGTGTCAAAGGAAACGTGAACAAAAGGGGTGTTTTTATAGGATGGAACATGGGTAATGTCCATTTGCCGGATTTGATTTTGAATTAGGCCTCGAGGGTTGACACCAAGGGGTGCCGTAGGCACTAGGGAGTAGAAACTGGCATGTGCAAACTATTTGTCTAGCTTGTTCCCGAGTAATTCAATTTTTTTTAAGAGTTCTGGAATTTTGATGCAATAGTTGGTGAGAGCGTTGAGCTGCTGAAACTGGAGAGTCTGAGGTTGAAGTTAAACCCTCTAGAGGGAGCTTACAGGTGGCAGCACCAGCAGCCGCATTGCCAGTAGCCAGAGGTCCAGGAAGACTAGTGTGTGCAGAGATGTCCAACATACACTGGATGGGTCCTTCACCTGAGAGCTACCTGAGCTTTATAAAAAGATGAAAGACCTCTTTGGCAATGGCATTAGAAATAATGGCCATTTCTACAGCATGAAATACTGTGAACACATATTTACTATCAGTGTAAATATTAAGAGATTGTTGTTCTGGGTATAACTCGGGTGCCCAAAGCACTGCCCTTTGGTTGGAGCAGTGATGAGCGCAACGGGAGCGAGTGCTGTCAGGGATGCGATCCTTGGATGGACCCGACCTGGATCCATCAGTGTAGACAGTGACTGCATCGGAGATAGGTCTGTTACATATAATTCTAGGAAAGATTACAAGAGTGTCTTTAAGAAATTGTAAAAGTTTATTAGACAGATAGTGACAATCAATCTTCCCAGGGAAATGGACCACAGCCAAGCCTGTTGCTGGGTGCTGTAAGTACTACTAATAAAAGAAGTTTCAGCAGCCATAAACTGCATAAGCCAAGCTCTGGCTTTATGAACAACATCATACACCAGGACATGAGAAGGAGTAAGATGTTGAGGAGGAGAATTTGGAAGATTAATCCATTCAAGTGGTCCCAGGGATTGCCGTAAAACACCTGTAGGAGTTGGACTGGTGGTACAAACAATAATTGAGACAGGTTGTAACTGTCCTGTGCTAAGTTTTAAGAATGGTCGTAGCCAATTGATGTCTCCAAGTAGTTTTTGGAAATCATTCAGGGTATGTAAGTGCCCAGTTTTTATTTCTATCTTTAGGAGCTGAACGATTCTTTGTAATATACAAGTTCCCAAATAAGAGAACGGAGCTTGTGTTTGCACCTTTTCAGGAGCAACGTGAAGCCCATAGGTATCCAACTGTATTTTAAGCAGCCTGTAAAGCTGAGATAAAACTTCTAGGTCTGCGTGAGAACAAAGACATATAATGGATAACGTATGCTTCTGGATATTTGTCGCGTACCACTTGAATAGCCTGCACCACAAATGTTTGACACAAGGTGGGGCTATTAGCCATTCCCTAAGAAAGAACTTTCCAGTGGTATCTCTTCATGGGTTCCTTAAAGCTAACTGAAGGCAAAGCATTCTCTATCCTCTGGATGTAAAGAGATAGAGAAGAAACAATCTTTCAAGTCAATAACAATGAGGGAACATTTCCAGGGGATCAGAGTGGGGGAGGGCAGTCCCAGCTGGGGTGCTCCCTCGGGAACCAGGATTGCCTTAGTCTTGCAGAGGTCCTGTAGGAGCCTCCAGTGACCAGACTGTTTCTTTATCACAAGATGGGAGTATTCCAAGCACTAAGGGATTCCTCAATATGTCCCATGCCCAGTTGTTCGGACACAAGCTGTCGGGCAATTTTTAGTTCCTCCTGAGTCAGGGGCCATCAGTCCACCCAGATGGGCTCGTCAGTTAGTCACTGTATTTTAGAGGCTGTCAGTGTTGGGGAAGAAGGAGATATCAAGGCCCCTAGGGTAAACTTGGGTGATACCCTCGGCCAGATCGATTTTGATTGGGCTGTGGGGAAGTCAGGGGTGACAGACCTTGGCTTTCACTTCCCAGACGGGGTACTGGGTATATGTCCTGGATTTAGCATCATTTGAGCAACTTGAGGACTAGGGCTACAGAGAAAAACTGACATCTGAGTTAGGATATCTCATCCCCATAAATTAACAGGAAGATACTCAAGGATGTTTGGTTGTAAAGTTCCAGTAGGTCCCTCTTTGTCTGACCAGGCTAATGTCCCAGAACTTTGTAGAGGACCCCATGCCATACCAACACCATGCAAATCAGTCATAGCCTCTTGAGTGGGCCAAGTGGTGGGCTAGTGCCACGGTCAGATGATGGACACATCGGCTCCAGTATCCACAGGACCTTTAAAACAGTTCCCATCAATCCAAAGAGTTAAAGTAGGTCGTTCGTGCCCTACCCATTGGACCCAAAATGCGTCTGAGGAACTGAAGCCTCGGTATCCCCTTGTCCGGGAGCCCTGGCACTGACCTGATTGTATAAAAGGCAGCACAACGAGTTGAGCTACATGGTCAGAGGATAACGTATGAATAATTCTAAAAGGTGAGCAACATATCACTTTAATTTCACCCGTGTAGTCAAGACTTTATGACTTCAGGCTGCACTTGTGGTGCAGCATGCTTAAGTGTAGCACTCAAGTTCCAGCTACACCCCCAGAATGCAAAGGGCCATATACTCCATTATGAATAAGTTGTGGACCCATATCAGGAGTTAATATGAATCAGGAGGTGGGACTGAGGTCCATTCCCGTGCTCCCTGGGGTGTCTCAACAAAGTTGTTCGATTGTTCTGCGTTGGGAGGACAACTCAAGGAGTCATGGACAGGGCCCCCATTATTTGCGGGGACATGGGCTGGCCCCATTGGGAGCTTCCCAAAAATGCAAGTCCCTGAACATCAGCTCGTGATCTACATTCACTGGCCCAGTGCTTGCCTCGGCAGCATCGTGGAAAAATTTCAGGTGCTTTTGGTTTGATCGTAGGAGGCGCGCTCAGAGGTTATTCAGTGGGAAGGCACTCTCAAACAAAATGGCGAAATTGTCTGCAGTGGAAACATTTCCCCTTAAGATGGCGCCCCATCCCTAATTGAGGGCAGGACCGCTGTGTCAGGTCAAACGTTTTGTGTAATCTGGCTGCCAATGCTGCGCCTTGCCTGTAAGAAGGTCACACATCTGCACAAAGTTTAACAAAATCAGGACGATTTCCCTTTTTCCTAAGAGGCCGAATGAGACCTTGGCATGTACTATTTGCATTTTCAAAAGCCAATTGTCTAGCAAGAATATTCCCAGTTTCAGAACCAGGAACCACTCTGGATATTGCCTGCAGTAAGTGAGATACAAATTCCTGAAATGGCTGATCTGGGCCTTGCCAAATGCGGCTAAATTGTTCAGTTTTAGGACCTGTGGTGGGCAGGCCACACTAGGTCTTGTCTCTGCAAATGTTAACTTGCTGATAAGCTTGCAAAGTGAACTGCAGCTGATCCATCAAGGCGGAACACTGCCCTTCCCCAGTCAGCATATCCAGGCTGATGGGAATGTTATGCGCTCTGTTTCCGTCAGCCTACTGTGTGCACAAGTCCACAGATTCACTCTTCCATAGGAAATAATCACCTCCAGAGAGACATGCCTTAGTGAGCATTTCCCAATCTTTAGGTGCCAGAGCCTCAGTAGATATTCCCTCCAAGGGAGCAAGGATAGAAGGGGCAGTTGGACCATACTGAGAGCAGGAAGGTTTTAGCTCCTTCAGAATTTTGAAAGGAATAGGATTATGTTGTCTGACATTTCTGTCTCCTTCCCGCCTTTCAATAACTGGTAGGCAGATGGAGTGGAACTCAGATGTATCCTCACACTGCCTTTGGGCAACTTGGATGCTACGCTGCAAAACTGAGCAACGAGCAGGACTGGAAGTTACTTTGGTAGCAACGGAAATAGAAGGTCCCCAGTTGAACTGACCACTAGGGGGCTGCAGAGGTGCGGAGGAGTTCCCTTTGTGGAAGTCATGGCTTTGAGGCCTGCCAGACAGATAGGTGATTGCGGGGGTACAGGAGAAGGCACGTTCAATTTTGAAAAAGTGGCTAAAACAGACTTAGTGTCAGTAGGAGGTTTCAAGATGCCAGAAGGCTTTGTGTGGACCTCTCCCTCCATATTGGACTCTGAGGAACTAGACTCTTCCCGCTCACAGCATGAGTCCTCCTGGTCACCATATCGGATGCCATGGGCCCCATGTTGCTCATTCTCAAGAGGCTCTTTCTCACAATGCTGCTTCTTTTTTAACAACCCCTGTTTGTGCTTAGGAGGCAATAGCTCATTGTCTAGTCTGTATTTGGGAGGTGATGACTCACAGTCCCTGGGGGCTGTGGCTTTAGCCAAAGCCTCATAACCAGTGACTGGTTTGATGGCTCAGCTACAGAGCCTTCCTCCAGAAGACTATTAGGTAAACGGGTAACCTCAGGAGATGGAACCAAACTTTCTTTTACTAAAGTCCACAAAGCATATTCATTTATGGAAAATCCCAAGGCTCCTCAAGGGGGAAGCGATGTTTAAGCTCCTGCCCCACCTTCTGCCAAAGCTACTCGTTTAGGTTCCTCCTTCAGGGAACCAGGGACAAGCGTCCTGTAAAAAACTGAGAAAAGCATCTAACTGCTGACCATGCACATTAATACTGTGGGCACGAAGCGTAGCTTTAAGCATATGTACAAAGAGTGCTCAGTCTTTCGCTCCAGACTGTCCCACATTTATGGCTTTAAGTGTATATACAAAATTTTACAGTCGACCCGGACAGTCCTTTGACCCTTACTATCCGAGGTTTTACTCCTGACTCTAATTCTTCCGTACAGACCTCCTGCATTTTATAAGACCATATACCTCATCGACGCACCTGTTCTCTTCCAGGAGTCACCTCACTTAAGTAGCCAGCTGCCTTGCAGAGTCGAGCTCTGGGAACTTGATTTTTTTCAGATCCTTGTCACTCCTTTCTCAGGTCCCTGTTCAGGCGCCACCTGCAGAGACCAGATCCACAAACCAGCTGATCCTGAGAGGAGTGGGTGGGAGATTAATAAAAACACAGAGATAGCAAGAAAGACACTGAAACCAAAGTTGGGATCAGGATGTCCACTGACCACTTGTGGCAGAACATTGACGCAGTTTTATTTTTGAGTACAGCTTATATAGACTGGCTCACAATGATGTCACTTCTGGGATGATTCCATACCTGGTGCTGTCATTTCTGGTGCTGGTGGTGGCACTTCTGGCGACATCATTTCCAGATCCAGTGATTTCCCTTCTGATGATCTCATTTCTGGAAGTGATGTCACATCCGGTCCTCCACAGATATCCTGTTGTAACCCCCAGGAGAGGTAATCCTGGGGTAAAATACGTCTGAAACCAAAATAAGTCCAAGGGAGGAATAAAGTTTAAAACCCATTTATTGCTTACAAACGTCAGTCCACGACTGTCATTTCTCTCTCTCTGGCAGAAGCAAGCAAAGCTTTCCCCCAGCTTCTCAAGTTCAGATAAGCCCTTGGTAGCCTAGGTATTATACAATGATATAGAGATGAACTTCTTCTCTCCACCCCTTAGGAACACCTGTTCATATGGAGATGCACTAAGGCCAGGTGAGAGATTCTGGAATATTACAATTATACCCACAGGCCAACCCTCCAGAAATCTCACCTTACAATCTATCATTTCCCCTCTTCCATAAGGGTCCCTGGGTGAGAAAACTGGAACACTGTGAACAGGCTAATGACATACAATAGCAACAGCAATAAAATCATGATAATCCTCAAACTGGAGGATTCAGCAAAGTCTTATGCAGATTAAGTCTGTAGCTCACCCATTCCAGCAGGCAGGCAGTAGCTGAACAGGTAAGAGGGTTCAGAGCAATCATTACCGGGCAGCTGCAACCAGGGGGCACACACAGGCCACAAGGACTGTAGAAGAAAGTAACCTTAAGGGTGATAAGATACATTTTTAATGACACCAGCATAAGCAAATCTTGTCCATAAGGTAGGAAACATACAAGAGAGTGGTCCTATGATTGAACAGTCAGGAATGGGATCTCACCGTGGTCCAGTACACCAGACTTTAATCTCCCTATGGGAGTTACAGATGGGTCAATGTATAGGGCTATGGGAGGTACATGCACTGGCCATAAGATAAAACAAAACTTCCCCATAAGATACTCTTACCTCCTGGCCATTTTGGGTGCACTACTGTGAACTTTGAGGGCCATTCTGGTGTACTCCAGGAATACACATGAGACCAGCTTCTAGGTCTTTTCCCCAAGGTGCCAGAAGGGCCAGCCATCACTGGTCCATGTGTCAAAATGTCCAGGACCACGTTCATTCAACAGTGTCTCTAGGGTTTAATACAGTAGGGCCTGGCAGCAGGATGTTGCTTTGCTGGCCACATCCTGGCTTTAATAACTCTTCCTTGGTTTGTACGTACAGTTTTATAGGAGAGGCAGCAAGATGTGTTAGCATATAGACAGGGCTCAAAGCTCCTTTTTGTGGCTTCTCATTCAAACGCGGTATCACTGTCCATAAGTGAACTCACCAGCCCCATTGACTATTGGTGTCCGATTTCAGGCCAGATTTCAAACCATTGTACCTCTCTATCATGCCTGCCCCGGTAGGGTTACATAGTACATGAAACTTCCAACTTATTCCTATTTCCTGCACCCATTCTTGTAATGCATATCTAGTAAAGTGGGTGCCTTGATCACTCTCAGTCACCTGCAGCTGACCATAGGCTGCAAAGAGATGCTCTAGGACCCTCTTGGTGGTTTGCTGATATGTACAATGTGCAGGAAAAGCAACCAATAGTCCCATAGCCATGTCCACACAAGTCATGGCATCCTTCTGATATGGGCAGAGGTCAAATATAGTCTATTTGCCACCTGACAAGTGGTATTGTTCCCCTTACTATTGTACCATTTTACAGCGGGACTCGGTATAAGCCCACAAGACACTCCTTCTGGGCTTGGCCAACTTCTTCAAAGGTCAATGGCAAGCCCAAACAATGAGCTACATTCTACATTGTCTTTTGCCCCTCATGCAACAAATGCTGATGTAGCCATTGGGCCACATCAAAGGCAGGCTTTCTCTAGCCAGCACACCTGGGCCAATGTGTCTGCTTCATCATTCCTTGGGGATGCCAAAGGCAAATGGCCAGGCACATGATATACAGTAATAGTCTTAGTTTGACCAGAGGTCCATAGGTCTTGCCAAACTCTTGACCCCAAAGGGGCTGGTGACCAACCATCCAGTTGGCATGGTACCATGTTGGTATCCACAGGGTCACGCCCCAATAGATGGCCAAGCTGTCTTTTAGACAATTATGGGCAAGTCTCCTGGGTAATCACAAGCCCACAACTCAGCCCATTCACTGCTCTTACCCTCTCCATCCTCCATCCATATTGTCTCAGTCTTAGGATGGAAAGCCACAGCCCTCCACTTCAGAGGTTGCCCATGACTGGAGCCATCTGTATACCAAGCATCTTCGGGTACAGGGGCTTTTCCTTCCTGATAAGAATTCTTGACAACCAGTGGCTCAAAAGCAAGTTCTTCCTGCTTCCACTGGTGTAGGTCACTGGCCTCAATAAGCATTGGAGTTCTCCATTTAAGGGGCTAGTAGAGAGGGTGCTGTGCTGCTATAAATATGCACCCCATTTGGCCAGAGTAGGCATCTGTGCCACTCCAGTCTTTGGCATTTGGGTCCAGTCTCACACCCACCCTGTGATGGGACAGGTGGTTATTGCCTTTTTTGGAGCTTTTCCAGTGATGGGCTCCACAGCCAGCAAGGCATGGTACACAGCAGTCAGTTGCTTCTCTATCAAGATGAATCATACCTCTGCTCCTTTCCATAGTTGTGACCAGAATCCAGTAGGTTAACATGTCCATGCAAGCCACTGCCAAAGACCCCATCCATAACCATCTTCAGTTACATGAACATCTAGCTCACAGGTTCTTGAGGAGTCCATTATAATCAAGGCCTGTACAGCCTTGACTGCCCACTTGGCAGCAGAAAAGCAGTTGCACATATTTCATCTCAGTCCCACCTGATGCCCTTTCATACCAACCGGTATAAGGGCTTCTGAATAATGCCAAGTGCAGGATAAACAATCTCCAGTAGCCAAAAAGGCCCAAAAACTCTTGTCATACTGCCACAATGGTAGGGGTGAGAAAGCCTGGACCTTGTCTATAACTGCTTCAGGAATAACTCTAATTTTACCCGACCAGACAACCCCCAAGAATTTTACAGACAAACTAGGCCCCTGAACTGTGGTGCTCTTCGCAGCCCATGCTTTCTCCAATATCCCAGGGCAAAATATCTCTAAAACAGAAATTAGTCAAAGGGAGAAATAAAGTTTAAAACCCGTTTATTGCTTACAGACTGCAGTCTGGGGCCATCATTTCTGTCTCCAGCAGAAGCAAGTGAAGCCTCACCCCTACCGCTCAGGTTCAGATAAGCCCTCTGTTGTCCAGGTAGTTACCCATTGATATGGAGATGAACTACTTCGCTCCACCCCTTAGGAAGGCCTGCTCATATGGAGATGCGCTAAAGCCAGGTGAGAGATTCTTGAATATTACAATTTTTCCCACACCTGCATATAGGCAGGAGCAAGTTTATTCACATTCCTTTGTGCAAGACTGCTCATCGAAAGGAAGTCCAGATAGACACTTAGGGGAAGTTCCTGACCACTGTGCAGAATGGGGCCCTTTAGTGGGGTTTTGGGGTGTTGCTTCTTGCTTGTCTGGCCCTAGAGGTCTTTTCTTGTGAGACCATCTGTGTCTGCACATAGGTTTTTGTGATAAGTAACCCTGTTCCCAAATCTTGTTCATATTTTATCACAGACATTGCTTTTGGTCAATCTTTTTGACTATGATGTGATTTTAAATTGTGTGCCATCTATGACAACCAGTTGATTTATTATAATCAATATAGCAGAGAAAGCTATTTAGATTGAAATATTTATCGCTTATGTGCAAGTGATCTCCTTTTAAACAGCTTTATTTGCAATCTTTCTCTTTAGCCTATAAGGCATTTATCATAAAAGCAATATGTGGGGATTTTACTTAATATTTTGTGTGATGATTTAATTGGTGCCTCTGAGACTTTTAAAAAATCAGAAAAACTGGTATAATTTAATTTATAATCCAATACATTTATAAGATCAGAACTTTTCATCATGTTTTATCATTTTTACATGGGTTTTACATGGAATTTTAGGTCAAATTCCTTGTGAATATTCAAGATCTTGTTGACTTCCTCAATTTTATAGAATTATTTTCCTTCTATTATGGACATTTTCACTACAACACTGAAATAAAGAAAATTCTCATATGTAAGCTTTCCTTTTTTTACTGTACTTTGCAAATATTGTTCTTTTTAAAAATTGAAGGCTTGTGGTAACCCTTCATCAAGTAAGTCTATCGGCTCCATTTTTCCAAAAGAATTTGTTCAGTTCATGTCTTTGTGTCACATTTTGGTAACTTTCATAATATTTTAAACTTTTTCATTATTAGATTTGTTATGGTGATCTGTGATCAGTGATTACAACTCGCTGAAAACTAGATGGTGGTTAGCAGTTTTTATCAGTAAAGTACTTTTTGATTATGGTGCATTCATCATTTTATAGACATAATGCTATTATTACACATTTAATAGACTACAGTATAGTTGTAAACCTAACTGTCATATCCACTGGGAAACCAAAAAATTTAGTTGACTCACTTTATTGTTATAAATAGATGACTGGCTTTATTGCAGTGTTCGGGAACAATGTCTCCAAAGTATGCCTGTATCAAAAGCATGTCCTCCACCACCACACCCAATCCTGAGTAGTTATCATAATGAAAGGAAAAATGTTCAATCAAATTGTAGTTGGTTTCAAATGTAAAGATTAGATATTTCAAACATAGTAACACAAAGTGATAGTACTGCCTTGACAACAGTGATGACTTCCCTATATCTTTACTCTTACAGCAAAGATGTGTGTTAATTATTCTCTGAAAGAGAAGAAACTTTTGAAAAATAGTGTCATTAAGACTACAGCCAATAATAATAATAATAATAATAATAAGTACCCTTGCCAAAAACCTCCTAGTTAAAAAGTGTGGGATTTGAATTCTCCTAATCATGATTTTTAATTTTTTAGAAAATAAGTTTCTTACCTGCAATACAAAATTTGATAAGATTAAATAAACCAGTACATTAAAAATTTTAAGATGCAATACAAATTACCTGCAGCTAATATTAAAATAAAAATTCTGTTTCCATAGGGTTGGGTGGAGTATGATTTTTCACTTCTATTAAGTAGACCAGTAATGCTGATGTTGCTAATCCATGGGTTATAATTTGAATACCAACCACATATAAAGTTTCCCTGAATTGAACAATTATGCTTTTATTGCCATTTGATGACTTAGATTTAGTCTGTTTTGAGACAACATTAAAGCATTACATTTACAGGATTCTTGCTTTTGTAAGATTTGGAATTATTATTGTTTAAAAGGATAGTAAGTAAAGAGGGTAATAATAGGTTTCTAATAATGCTAAAGAGAACATACATGTGTGTGTATATATACATATGTATATTATGTTATAAATTACAATATAGTAATTGTATTATCAATATATGTGGCAAATTAAATTTACCATCTGAGGATCCCTGCAGGTATTCAGTGATTACTCCACGAATTCCACCTTCCTTTTCTTGTCCCACATCCACTATAATAGGTTCCAATGCTACTGTAACAAATTATGACAACTTTAGTGGCTAAAAAATGCAAAGTTATTCTCTTACAGGTCTGGAAGTCAGAACCCTAAAATGGGTCCACCAGGGAGGCATGCTTGTGGAAACATTAGGGGAGAATCCAGTCCCTTGCCTTTTCCATGTAGTAGAGGCTTCCTGCATTTTTGGCTTGTGGCCCCTTCCTCAATCTTCAAAGACAGCAGTGAGGAATCTTCCAATTTCTGACTTGCTTTCCTCTCCTGAGACTGCATTGCCATCTCTTAACACTTACCTTCTGTTTGCCTTTATTTAATTATTTAACAATCCTTGGATTACATTGGATCCACCCAGATAGTTCAAGATCATCTTCCCATAGCCTGGTCCTTAATGGAATCACTTTTGGAAGGTCCCTTTGAGCATGTAAGGTAATATGTGCATGGCTTCTGAGGATTAGCCCTTAGTTCCCCACCACATTTTCTGTATCTTCCAGCATTTTGGTAGAAGTAATTCATTCTGAAAATGTTCAGCTGAAAATTAAATTGTGTCTCTCAAGCTCTTGTCATCTCTAGTAGTTGCTGAAAAAGTTATTACATTTGGCCACTCATTTATTTATTAAAGCATTCCAAATGATTTATTGAGCACCTATTATATGGCAGGATCTGTGCTGTGTGCTAGGAATGCAATGATGAATGAGACGTCATGTTTCATTCAACTGGTATTTCTTACTTGCTTCCTTGTGTCAATCACTCACTGATCTAGTTGCTGGGAACACAGAAGTGACCAAGAGAATTAGGGCTCCTTTTCATTTCATTGTAGTGTGGTGAAATAGATAGATAAAAGAGAAATAAATTATAGTTTTTCAGACTGATGATTTCTATAAAAATAGTTAAACTATGATGAGATGTAATAGATATTAACCATATAGTCGTTTTGGGGTACATGACAAGAAAGACTTCCCTGAGCTGTTGACATTTAAGCTAGGAAATGGATGAATGACCCAGCCATGCAAATATCATGATTCAAACAGAGTAGACAGCTTTGCAAAACTCTTCAGGGAGAAGAGTTTGGCCTTTTCCTCCTAAGCACCAAAGGACATAAAAGGTAATGTCATTTTTTTATTAAGGTACCATTAAAATACACTCTTATGAAGGTTTCACATGAAAAACACTGTGGTTATTACATTCAACTATATATTATTAAGTCTCCCCTACACCCCATTGTAGTCACTGTCCATCAGTGTAGTAACATGCCACAGAGTCACTACTTGTCTTCTTTGTGCTGCACTGTCTTCCCCATGACCCCCACACACACCATGTGTGCCAATCATAATACCCCTCAATCCCCTTCTCCCTCCCTCCCTATCCACCCTCCCCCACCCCTCCCCTTTGGTAAAACTAGTCCCTTCTTGGAGTCTCTGAGTATCCTGCTGTTTTGTTCCTTCACTTTTGCTTTGTTGTTATACTCCACAAATGAAGGAAACCATTTGTACTTGTCTTTCTTTGCCTGGCTTATTTCACTGAGCATAATACCCTCTAGTTCCATCTATATGGTCGCAAATGGTAGGATTTGTTTTCTTCTTATGGCTGAATAGTATTCCATTGTGTATATGTACCACCTCTTCTTTATCCATTCATCTACTGATGGACACAGGTTGCTTCCTATCTTGGCTACTGTAAATAGTGCTGCGATAAACATAGGGATGCATATATCTTTTTGAATCTGAGATCTTGTTTTCTTTGGGTAAATTCCTAGGAGTGGAATTTCTGGGTCAAATGATATTTCTATTTTTAGTTTTTTGAGGAACGTCCATATTGATTTCCACAATGCTTGAACTAATTTACATTCCCACCAGCAGTGTAGGAGGGTTTCCCTTTCTCGGTAATGTCATTTTAAGTAAATATGATAAGTGCAACATGTGAGGAAGTGTTCAATTCAAAGGGAGCACTAGGCCTGTCTGAGGGGCCAGGGGGGCTGCTCGCCTGCACTGCATCGCATTGCTCTGCTTGTCCTGTGACCTCCCTTGTCCACATAGCCTTGTCACTGTGCCACCTTTCACAGTGATCCAGTTCTTCTCTGTCTTTGACATTCACATAGGATCAACATGGTTTCCTAAAAAAATTATGAGTCTTTCATCCCACATATCTATTCCTCAGTGGCAACCTGCTCTATTCCTCATGCCATGTCTAGACTGCTACCTACTGCTCTGACTTGTGTCACATAACCATGTCACCCCAATTCATCTTTATCAATAACCATAACTAACTTTAGTTCCTTTAATAACCCAGTTCCTTATCCATGTGTTACTTGTGGAATGTGTCCCCCACTCCCAATTCATATGTGAAAGTTCTAACCCCAGTACTTCAGAGCTGACTTTATTTGGAAATAGGGTTAAAGCAGATGTCATCAATTTAGAAAAGGTAATTAGTTTGGGCCATGGTCAATATGACTGTGTACTTAAAAAAAAAAGGGAAACTTAGACATAGACTCATGCAGAGAACGCCATGGGAAGAGAGAAGGACAGGCCCAGAGGAAGCTTATGTGAAGACGCAGAGAGAGCATCACGCGCCAGCCAAGAACGCCTGAAAGCCCTGGATGGGAGGAGGCCTGATAAGCATCCTTCCAGAATGTCTTGAGGGGGAGTAGGGCCCTGCTGACACCTTGATTTCAAACTTCTGTCCTCTAAAACCATGAGGTAATACATTTCTGCTGTTCTCATCCACTCAGTTTTTGATACTTTGTTATAGCAGTCCTAGGAAACGAATATATATTGATAAGTCTGTCCATTGCCCACATCTACAAACCCTGGACCTTGTCATACTGAGAATTGTGGAATCATATGAGATCTTAAATTGGAACTTTGAACTCTCTGACTACAACTTCCTATGATTCCTGTATTTTGCTTGGCTACACCCTCTGAACCTTTTCCTTGACCAGACTACACCCCTCCACATTGGCTATTGACTTCTTTCCAAGGCTCACTTCCCTCCCTCTAAGGTCAAGGCCATGGACCCTTGGTTTTTACCTTGCTTTTTCTAGTAACTTCAACTTCTTTCACTTATTGTTCTCTTGCTCTCTTTATCAAACACTCATCCTGAATTAATTCCATTTTTTGCTTTTAGTGCTTTTACATTACTGCTGAGTTGAGTAGGCAGAAAATCTGCCCGAACCTGGATAGTTTTATTTACAGTTCTTAAAGTAATATAAAGTGAGAAACACAAATCCTATGCATGGAAGTTTTGACCCACATAACCCACATCCCTATCAAAACACAGGATATTGAAAAACTCACAATTTCTCCCTTTTGGTACTCCCCATTAATAATGACAACCTGGTTATCCTGAGACCACCTGGAGAGTGTTATTTTGCCAATATTTCCCCCTGCCACAGATGGAAATAAAAGTCCTGCCTGTTGTGTATATCAGGAGCTTAATCCTTTATAAGCTGAGTGGTATACTTTTATGTGGATATGACTAGTTTGATTCACACTTGTGTTCTGTCCACATCTGCCCATGACAAACAACGTGTCCATGAGCTTTCTGTGCACACAGGTCCCTGTGTGGACATGTTTTCATTACTGTTGGGTAAATAAGTAGAAGTAGAATTGCTATGTAGTGAGATGAGTGCATTTTTCACTCTATAAAAATGTCTGTATTTTTTCCAGAGAGGTTGTAGCATTTTGCATCACCACTAGAAATAAATATGAGTTACAGTTGCTCCACATTCTTGCAAGTACCTAGTGTTTTCAGTATTTATAATTTTAGGTGTTTTAGTGGGTATACAGTGGTATCTCATCACAATTCTAATTCAGAAGTCTTAATATTGTTTTCAGTAACAACTGGGCCCTCAACCCTACCTTGAAGAGAATGTGTTTTTTTAATTAATGTGACATATTGTTAATGTTGAAGTAGTACATGCTCCTGGCTACCTCCCACAGAATCCAGCCTGCAGAGAGTAGCTAGGAAGAATTGAAAGCATCTGGGCAATAAGAATCTAATAAACTGGAAAAAACTGTGGGAAACTCCCCATGAAACACCCTGTCACTCTAACTAAAAAATTAATTCATTTGCACACAGGCTTTTTCCATCTACACTGTTACAACTGAAAACATGTTCTTCCTGTATAAGGCAAATTCTTGGACCAGCCGGTACATCTCAGTGTCTCCTCCAGAGATAAACTTTCTTGGAGTGTGTACATAATTTACATTAATATATGCAATAAAATATGCATATATGTATTTGTTATTTCAAGCAAAATTTTTTTATTAGAAAAAACATGCTTTGCTATTATGGAAAAATGGCAAATAAAGATGACATCTGTGTGTGTGTGTGTGTGTGTGTGTGTGTGTGTGTGTGTGTGTGTGTGTGTGCTTAAATAATTAACCAGTAAGCCCATCCCTGACCAGGTACTGGAGAAGCAGATCTCATACTAGTCCTGTAAGGTAGAAAGATGCGATGCTTGTTGCACATTTGGGGTACACTTGCGCCAGTTTTGTTTTGTTCTAGTTTTAGGTGCCCCTAAGCAGTTAAGATCCAGATCGATGTTGGTTCCCCTCCTCACCTGACAGATGTACTGGAGAAAGGCTCCCAATGACTGGAATTCCTTTCTTAAGATCTTTAAAGTCTTATTTTGAATTTTCTCATGAATCTTTATTATATGTGGGCAAGTTAAATTAAGGTTATAATATCCTCTTCTTTAATTTAACACATTATTTGTTTTAAACTTCCTATCTGGCAATAATGGAAAACAATTATTTGGCTATGACAAATATGGCAATTTACTCTGATCATAGTCAATCTCAGGGCCACCAGTTCATAGGATAGATGTTGCTGCCTTTCCTTCCTCTCCTGGTACAATGTTTAAATGAGTGAGTTTAAGATCCATGGTAACTGACTGGATATTTCATGAGAGTTTTATGGTAGTTTAATGATTGTTTTTGTACTGGCTTCTTTGCCTATCTTCTATCATCTTCATCTATTATCATTATGATTTATCTGCATTACTCTGCAGCAGACTTAATCGTTTCTAGGGAAATAAATACCAAGAGTCAACAGTGAGTTCTCTGGAAAACCACCCAAAGAAACTAAAGGATATGACTATATCTTTCCTTGTGGACAGGTTTTTAGTGGATAGCTTGAAGTATATGGAAGTGAGTTATTAGAAAACTATTATAGCAGGATTCTAAAGTTTTGGATAAATTTGAATTTTTGTATATTTGGGATTCTGTGTTTTGGGGGAAAATGAGCTCTAAGGAAAACTGACATCCTATCTGCTCTGCTCTTCACTCTACTGTCAGGAAAAGAAAATGTTTATTCAAGCAGTTAATATGAAAACATTAATTGGGTCACCTTACTAAGTGACAGATTTATCAAACAATGTAAAAACAAGTCTGCCTGAAGGCAAAAGCACTTATTTACCTTTTTTTGAGAAATGGCTGAGATTCAAACTTTGGTGTAAATTTATAATAAGTATTAATTGCAACATTGGTACCAAGAAAGGGTCTTCAGTAAAAAATTACTTTACTGACATGCAGATGAATGATCAAATACTATTTTTGCTCCCTTTCCTCATTATATTTCCATTTTCTCTTAGCAAATAATTATAACCAGATTTATTCAATGAGTCAGTAATTGCCAGACTAAAAAGGACATTAGAAATATAGTCTTTTGTTGTCAATCTCAAAGGCATACTATACCTATAATAGTTAAAATTTAACAAGTGTCATTACTCAAGGATGTTCTTATTTTTTGAGAAACACTTCATTTCCATTAAATTGGAAGAATAGAAAAATTAATTGGTATCATTCTCTCAACAGGGAGTATAACCAGTTCCAAGGCCTCTTTTACTCATTCTATTGATGCATTTGAAGATTTATCATACTATCGTTCTTACTGATTTTTCTCTTTTTCATCAGTTAATGACCAGGCCCTCACTAGTCAATGGCTTTACATATAACTGAGGCATTTTTCTAACATTACTATCTTTGACTTCTGTAAAACTCACTTATATAACTTCGTGCACCTCTGTATTTTCTAACCCCTTCATTATGCTGTGTCCCAGTTAGGTTAATGGCTGGTGTAATTTGTCACAGCTACTTAGTGACAGAAATAATATAATTGTGGAATAATTACATATAAATAAGAGATACTTAACATTAAAATCAATAAAATAAATGTATTAGTTTATTAGGACTGCTATAAAAAATATTTTTAAAAATAGAAATCTGGATTCTCACATTCCTGGAAACTAGAAATCCAAGGTCAAAGTGTTAGAAGATTTGGTTTCTCTGAATCCTCTCTCCTTGTCTTGGCTTGTAGATGGCTGCCATCTTGCTACCGTCTTCACATGATTGTTCCTTTGTGGGCATGAACTCCTAGTATCTATTTCTCTTTTTATAAGGACAACAGTCATATTGGAATTCCCTCTAAATGGCTTTATTTTAACTTAAATCACCTCTTTAAGTACCTTGTTTCCAAATACAGTTTCATTTGGAGGTAGTGGGATTAAGCCTTCAATATAATGAATTTGGAAGGGGGGAGACACAATTTAATCCATAATAAGTAATGTTAATATTGTATTATTCTTAATATCATATATATTTTATTATTCACCCAACATATTTACTATGTCTCTTTTACTATTTGTTCTGAGCTAGAAGTGAGGATAATATGGAGAAAAATAAAAATATGGTAGATCAAAATTCAATGTATGGAACTCAAATTTCCAGTAGCATTTATGATAAATGACTGAACTCACCTTCTTGAGGGATTTTTCTTTTCCTCATAACTTACCTAAAATCATGTTTTTCTTGCCCCTATAATTCTCCTTTTCTTTCTCTTATTCTTCCACTCACACTCCAAATATTGTAGGGCCTAGGAATAAGTGCTAGATGCTATTGTCTTTCCTGCCTTCACTCATTCCTTAGATGTCTCATGGCTATAAGTGATAGATTTAAAACATATGTCCTAAACAGTTCTATTAATTACACACTTTTTACCCAAATTGTTTCTTGTCTAATCTTCATTTCACATAATGCCATCAATTATTCAGACAAACATCTTTATAAAATTTTTCTTCATTCTTCTCTTTTCTGTAACTTCCACATTCCTGTCAGTAGTAACCCCATTATAGATAAAGAAATATTCCACATCACCTTCTCTTCATAATATTTACCATAGTCTAGGAACCAAGCTATGATTGTTCCCAAATTAGGCCACTCCAATTTCCTAATCTCCCTAATTTCCTAATGTCCAATATTCAATCATATCTTCAAAGGGAAGCCAGAATAATATTTTGCTATTATATACAAGATGGATAAGTTCTAGGCATCTGCTATACCACACAGTGCCTTTAGCTAACAATTCTGTATTGTATACTTAATTTTTTTTTAAAGGGTATGGCTCATGTTAAGTGTTCTGACCACCTGAAGAAAAAGTTAAAAAAATCACATCAACAGGCTAAAGAAGAAAATTTATATAATTATACCAACAGATTCTGTAAAAAAGAGACAAAACCGAACACACATTCATGATAAAAACTCTTAGCAAATTAGGAATAGAGAGGAACTTCCTCAACTTGATAAAGAGCATCTACAAAAAAATCTATAGCTCATATAATAGTTAAAGGTGTGAAACTAGATTCTTTTTTTAAGATCAGGAACAAGGCAAAAATGTCTTCCCTTCTCAACGTTCCTATTCAACATCATCCTGGAAATCTTAGCTTCCAGATGTAGTATACATTGTCTGATGGAATGCGTACAATTAGCAAAAAAGAAATAAAATTCCTTTTTTGTGCAGATGATCTAATCATCTCTGCAAAAAATCAACATTATTAATTAAATCACTAAGAATCAATATCAACAAAAATCTTCTAGAACTAATAAACAATTACAGCAAGGTTTCAGGATATATTAAACAGTATAGTCAACTTTTCTATATGTAGGCAATGAACAATTAGAATTTAAAATTAAAGACCCAGCACCATTTACATTAACATAAAAAGCCTAAAACACAGATATAGATCTAACAAATAATGTACAAGATCCATATAAAGAAAATCACAAAACTCTCATAAAGAATCAAAGAAAATCTAAATAAATGCAAACAATAATATTAAAACGTTTCGAAGAGAAAATTCCTCTAAAGATGTCAATTTTTCCCAATTGATTTTTTTTTCCAGTTTGATGTATAAATTCAACACAATTCCAATCAAAATCTCAAAAGTTACTTTTTGGATACATACAAACAAATTCTAATGGTTCTTTGATTTCAACTGGAGGACATTCAGGAAAAGGTAAAATTCATATAGCAAAAAAATCAGTGATTGGCTAGAACTTAATGTGAAGAAGAAAAGGATGAGTAGGTGGAGGGCAGGGAATTTTAGGGCAGTGGAGCTGCTCTGTAACACATCTAATGGTGACATATGTTTACACATTTGTCAAAAAAATGACTGTACAACACAAACAGTGAACTTTACTGTAAACTGTGGGCTTCACTTAGTAATAATGCATCATCAATATTAGCTCATGAATTATAATAAATATACCACCCTAAAGCAAGATATAATGATAGAGGCAACTGTGCGGGAGGAGAGGGAATAAATGGATAGTGTCTGTATTTTAACTCATTTTTTTCCTAAAAACCTAAAAATGCTCTAAAATATAAATTCTGCTAGATTTTTTTAACACAGAAAAAATGATGTGTGTATAAAATTAGAAATAAAATTGATATTCTATTAGACAACTGCCGAGAGTTCAGTGAAGCACGTTGACTGCCAAACTTTAATTCAATGGGAAAAAAAAGGAGAGAAAAGAGACAACATGAGCGGGGCAGCGCACAATGATGAGTTTGAACGCATAGCATATATTCACATAAGACATGTTATGTTTCCACAAAATTTTTACTTTTCTCACCATTTATGTGTAGAAACAAACTAAATATTGAAATAAGAACTTTCAAAATTAGACAGTATTTGTGGTACTATTTTTAGTGAGGTCTGCTTAGACCTAATAAATAAAGACTTTAAACAGGTGTCAGAATTACCTTGGATGCTTTTGATTTGCGATTCTAAAATAGCTCTCTTATAGTCTTCCCAGTATGCATCTGACCTTTTCTACTTTTAGGGAATATATGGAAAGTCACTGCATTTTAACTCATTTTTTTCCTAAAAACCTAAGAAAGCTTCTTTCATTGTTTTAACCTTCTGCATAACATCAAAAACTTCTTTCCTTGTTTTGTTTGGGCACAATTTTAAATAATTTTTAAGAATTACTGAATCTTCGTTTTTCCATGACATTTGGTGTAATATTGCCCCACTTTCTTCACTTCCCTTTTCTGCAATAATTTCACCCACTCGGAAGGGGTCTTTTTACATCCATCTGCGTGTGGGATAGCCTCATTAGACAAATATAATGCAGTGGAAATGATGTGGTGTGCTTCTTCTTAGCCTTGACTGCAGTAGGCTTTATATATTCCTACTCTCTCTGTTAAAATTCTGAAGTTATGTGAACTAACTGAGGCGAGCATGCTGGAAGGTGAGATGACATGAACAGTAGCCCAAATGAGTGACATTTATAAATGAGTCAACGACAGCCCAGCAACCAGCTGACTGAAGATATGTGAGTGAGCCAAGCAGAGGCGGGCTAAGAACCATCCAGTCTAGTAGAATCACCTAGATATTTTGTCAGCCTGCAAATATGTGATCTAAATAACTGCTTAAATTGCTTTAAGCCACTAAATTATAGAAGTTAGCACAAGTTAACTGAAACAAAAAACTTCAAAATACACAAATAATAATGACTGTTACAATTATTTTCTCTTAGGAGATCTGTCCTACAATTTTTGTTTACTTATTATCTCCAAGTGGATATCCCACTGGCAACCTAAACCTTTCAATACCAAAATCATTATTCCTTTTCCAAATATTTATTTTTCTTATATTTATTTTCTTCAATCATAGTACCACAAAGTGATCAAAATCTAAAAAATGACTGTAATTATGAGTTTCTCCATAATATATCACCAGTTGAATAATGAGTTATTCCAAATGTCTCAAGAATTCATTCTTTATTCTCTATTTATAGTATTAAAACCTTTGCCCAGCTGTACATCTTCAACTGTAACATGGTAATATAGTCTCTTTCACCTGTTGCTTTCATTCAAAGGATTTTTTCAGTCTAAATCTTCTAGAAATACATTTCTATATTACAATAATTTTTATGTAAATACCTCATAAAATTAATATTTCTTGATACTTTTGAAGGAAAATCATATTGTATCTAACACGTAAAAGTCCATTATGATCAGTTCCTAGACTACTTAACTTATATTTCTACCTTAATTTGATCTCTGTTTCTTTGACTATATCCCAACTACTCTAAAATATACCCATTTATTCCAAACTTGTTGTCTTTTTAAGTGTTCTTTCCTCTGCCTACAATTCCCTAAAATTAATATCATTTCACTTTAGCCATCTTAATTTTTCTTCAAGTGCCAGCTCATATATTATTACCTGTTACTATGGGTGAACCTATTAGATAGGAATGAAATATATGCTACCTTAGACAGTAAACACATATCATCATTGAAGCAATAATATCTCCCATTAATTTTTAAGAAGCCCCTTTGTGTTGCTCATCCAAAAACGTCCCAGAACCTTTTCTTTCCAAAGCCTCCACTGCCTTAAAATAAATTTTACACACTTTTTTTTTTGTTAGGCCCCTATTGAACTCATGGTGTCAGCTTTTATAATGGTTAGAAAAGAATTTATGAGTGAAATTTGTTTTTGTGTAAAGAGATCTGACATCATTGGAGGTGCTAAACATTTAAACTTTTCTATCAAATCTTGTAAGTTATTACATGTCCTGCAGACCTCTACGCTTTAAAGAATACTCAGGGTCTCTTTCTGATTGTACTGACAAAAATTAAAGACTGAACTGAAATTTTTTTTCAGTGTAGCCCTCCTTGAAAAGAGTTCCTTTCTCTGATAGTCCCTTAACAGTTGTCATTCCATCTCATTTTGATATCAACCACTTACTCCACATTAGTGTCAAGCCCCCTATAATCAGCAGAAGTATCGTATCATAGTGTACTTGAGCTCTAACTGACTGGCAGTTCTCAGCTCCATCTTCCTGAAAGCAACATTTGGTGACAGTGCTTAGAAAAACACTCAATTTTGCTTCTGCTCTTCAGAGATCATTTAAGACACAGGAAATCATTTGATGTTTTTCTTAAACTCACTTTGTCATCTCTGTGAGGATCACTGCACTTTATCCAAAAACTTATGCAATGGCAAATGGTATGCTAAAGACTTTAGTGATTTTAGTTTGTTTCTAGCTGATTATAGTTTGTTACAAAACATTAATAAGTGCAAAGAATCCCCAAATTATCAAGGCAGCGACTACTCTGATAAAATCAGTTTATCTAACTTATACATTTGTCATTTAAGAAATTGAGTAAAAACCTTTATTGAAAGATATTTACCCTTTTGACTACTGTATTAAAACATTTCTTCTTACAAGAAAATTTGAATGTCGTACTTAGAATTGACAGAATATTTATCTATAATTTACAGTTAATATATCAGGTCTTAAGCAATAGATTTTCCTAACTTTTAAATTTTTTACCCAAACACTTGCAGTTGCTGAATTTAGCAAACACCTAAATATTTCCATGCTTGTATTTTTTTTTCCAGAATTTGCTTTATTAAATAAAATTATTTTTTACTATATAGATTTCCTGGTATTCAAACCACAGACATTAACTCACCTGCATAGCTATACCCTGTTATTCATCATATAATTTAAGTGTATTTACTCACTTTAATATTATGAAATGACATTTGCTTAAGAATCAATTTATTAAGCTTCTTCATATGGATTCTCATTTTATCCTCAATGATGCTTCCTAACCAGTCATCCCTGAAGCAAACCCCTTACTGCCACCATCATTTGCTCTTCCTCACCATCTGCAATAACGAAACACTTTCAGCCTAACAACTCAAAAAATACTTTTGCATCATTAAGCGATTTATACCTCAAATATTTTTCCCTATATATAAAATTGTTTTTGAAAGTTATCTAAATAATAATTATGCTATATGTGGCATGATACCAATTTGTACATATCCCAAGACCTCACTCCTTGGACTGTAAATTTCAGGAGGGCATGTTTTTAATTCTCATTAAATCCAGCGCAATGGTTTATATAAAGTAAATGCTTAAATGTTTTCACATAAATGATGAGAACATATAATGTGTTGAATTATAAATAATGAAAATGTCTTTGTTGTGTCATTTTTCTGCAAAATTTCACTTATATAAATGTGATTATAAAACATTTTATATCACTTAATACATGCCATTATTTTTCAATGAAATATTCAAAGGAACTTTTCCTAAATCTCTGTGTTTCAAAAGAACAGAAACTATTATAGAGACAAAAAATACACAAATCAATCTGATGAGATCTAAGGAGGATACTGTAATTCTTGGAAGGGAGAGATGCTCTTGTATTCACATAGTTGACTGTCAAATCTTACATGGTTTTGAACATCACCTTGCCAAGATATTGAAAAGTAGATTGCTGTGCCAATATCTCAGTGATTCCAAATAACCAAAACACCTGGAAAAAGCCCAGAGGCCTCCATTTGAAACCTTAAGCAAATCTCATAAGGATGATCCAATTTTAGGAGTAATTTAGGTAAACACTGTTAATGTCTTTTACTTATTCATTTGTTTTATTTGTTGCTATTTGTATGGGAAAAAAAGTATACTAAAATTAAAGGAGTAAAGCAGTTTAAGAGTGTGTTACCTTATATACAGTCAATAAATTGGATTTGGCTTCTCAAAACTTTGGAGAGAAGACATTTTTGGGAATTTGAAAATGGCTATTGAGAGGAAAAATGGCCAGAAAATAGTGGAAAGGTTGAATTGTGAATGATAAGAAATACATATTTGCAAAGAAACAGATGATCAAGGATCTTGGAAGAATTCTGATGTTTGATATTTAATTCGTTCTTTGTTCTGATTTGGGCTTTAATCTCTACTTTCCACCATATTCCTGCTATCCACAAACTTTCAAAATGTTACTTCTGTAGACTTTTTTTTTTAATTGAAGCTGATAAAAATAAACACATGTACAGAAGAGAAGAGAAAGAAGTCAGGTCTGGCCAAGTGATAATTGAGACTAGGATGGGGAACAAGTATCAAGGGTGAGAAGTCTAGAACATAATCAACTCTTCAAGCATCACCAGATGTGATGTAATTGTATTGGGAGCTTTTTAATAGGACCTTGGTTGAATGCTGGACCCTCTTATTTGGATTAAGAGGGCAAGGTATACATAAAAGACTGGGCCAGCAGAACTCGCAGGGTTATATAGGGTTGAATATTAAAAGCATTTTGCATGCATTTAAGCATATGTGGAATGCTAATAACCTGAACATTATGTATTTTTCTTATTTTAAATAAAAAATTCTTAGAAACAATTCTGATTAAATAATTCTGATTCTGATTAAAGCTGGCAGTTAAAACTGAAAAGAGGCTAGATAATGACAGTTCACAACGACAATCCAGAATATAGCAGCTGCTACAAATGAATTTTTCACAACAAAATTCAGAAAATGGGGACCGTAATTGGATAAGATCAAGAAACCAAATAGAAATTCAAAGACAAAGTATATAAAAGAATAAAAATTCCAGCAAACCTGTCTCTGCCCACCCTGTTCTCTATGTGCATTGTGCCTGCCTTGAAAGGGAAGTTGCTTAAGTCCAGAACGATACAAAGGATCACTAGGTCATTGAGCCTGACTTTGAAATTGAGGAAATGATTTGTCCTGTAACTGCACAAGACATAATTTGGGGGATGTGTCCTTGAGATATGTAGGCCTGGTAAAAAAACTCTGCAACACAAATTTAAAGACGTGCAGCGAGGTGTATGTCCAACAGATTTATCCATAGTCTAAGTACTTTAAAAAGAAAGAAGGTATTGTCTGAAAATTTCATACTTAGAGAAATCACAGAATGAGTTTTGGACTGTTACCAGAGATGATATAAGAACAAACACCGAGAAGTGATAAGAAGCTCTCAGTTGTTTATTTAGGAAGGAGACCAGCTTGCTTGATCCAATGCTTGGCAGTTGTTTTTTCATTTTTCCTTTTGTCTTGTTACTTTGGTTGAGGCAGTTCAGGGGGCAAATGTTATTATACCCTGTGCATCTGTTAAGCAAATTTTCCTTTCATTATCACATCATTCTTGGTTCAAAGGATATTTGATGTGTGTAGCAGGTTTTGAATCTTAAGGATGAATATAAAGAAGTATTCAAAAAAATGCTTTGATTAGCATCAAATACACGTCAACATTTTAAAAGACAAACTGATTGGAATTTGCTAAATGCCACAGAAAAATCATTTTGGATGAGGGAAATAATTAACCTTGGAAAAGTTTACTACCTGTGAATGAAATAATAAACAATCATGGGGGGGTGGGTATTTGATATGTCCTTTCCTGACTAAAAATAGCTACCTCTAAACAAGTAGCACAGACCTCAGAACTGCCAGCATTTTGCCTTACCTGAATTAGTTTGTATTTTTCCACAGAAGCTACTTTTTAACTTCACCTTTAATTTACTGTGGAAATACTCATATCAAAAGCATCTTCATATTTCTGGCACTCCTGTTTCAATTGATCATGAGTTTTCTTGTCCAAATAGGCACAAAGTTTTGTGTTGTAGATTTAATGTGGATGGAGAAATAGAAAAGAAACATGACGCATATTTCCTTTATAATTAAATATAATGTTCTCCTAAAAATGAAAATTAAGGGGAAGAATGTTTAAAAATATACTAAATATACTTTAGGAATTGCTCATTTTAAAAACGCATTTGAAAAAAATCCCTGCTTTGATCATAAAAGAATCATGAACAAATAAATAATACATCTTAAGAGAAAAATGTAAAAGTTGAAAATGTTTAAAATATGCAAATATAATTTTGTATCAATATTTTAGAATCCTAAGGACCATAAATATTGGCCACTTTCAAATGTACATCCATAATTATTGTATGAAAGCCTTAAAGAAGTATTTTTAAATTCTGCATTTAATTTAGTGTTGGTTATTCAACAATATTAAGAGAAAGTCATTCTTGATCAATCACCGCTAAAAGGAGAACGTTCTCTGCACAGTACTGGTGACGATTGTCAGGAGTGGGAGATGGATTGCAAATACTAATAGGTACTTGTGTTAGCTTTTAATGATGGTAAATGTTTGGAAGTTCTTTTCCAAAAATATAACAATAGTTGAATAAATATATTCTTAAGGTATGGTCAACTAGGATTATCAGATTGACCTGATGGAATGATGGGTCCATGAAAAGAGAAGGGGAAAAATAAACTATTAACCAGTTAATGCAGAGAATGTGACCTCCCAAATCTTCAAGTTCTAGTCTAATATATTTTCTTCTTTTTTAAAACAGAGTTTTATACTTGAATATGACTTTTTATGGATTGGTTTAGTTGTATTTCAATAACAATTTAAAACATTCTTTCTTTTAGGGTTTCTCTGTTTGATGCCATAAAATCCATAAATGCTTCAGAGAAACCATCTTTTATTCCATAAAATTTATCTTAATATAGACATAAATTGGTGCTTAAAAATAGCATTTTGTTCGTATTTTTTTATGTAGTTAAATGATCACATTAATAATCATTCCATACCTCCATTTAGTCTTGAAGGTTTCCTGAAATACATACTTTGGGGATCAATTAAATAATAAGTTAATTCATACATATTTAAATAATGAACATGTTTATCACACATGTTTAAGTAATGTGTGTGTATGTTTTATTTAGCTATTATTAAGCTTTTACTGACAAGTTACTCAGGGAATTAAGGAAAAAATCTTAATAATTAAAGTAAATATATATTATAGGTACTCAACATCTGAACATCCATGTGTAAAGCTATTTTGGGTACACAAATGTATTTTTTTATGTAGTAGAGAGAATATTTATTGTAAACTATTCATTCATTCAACAAGTTTTACTAAGCACCACTTGGTGCTAGATATGGTCCACAGACAGATAATGAATTAATAAATAAAACAAAATTAGTAGGCCTCATGGTGTTTATATTCTAGTGTGGCAAGACATAGAATTATGATAAACAATGTAATACATATATTATATATTAAAAGCAATGGATGCTAAGAAAAAAATAAGCTGCGAAGGAGGCCATTGAATGTTGATGGCTACTTGCAGTTTAAAATAGAATGTGTTGCTGAGCACTTGACAGTCTATCAAAGATGTAATGGGATTGAGGATAGGAGCCAAGCAGGCAGATATTTAGAGAAGACCATTCATTTAGGTAAATAAATCAGCATTGTGCTTATAGTGATGGGAAAACAGAAAGGAGGCAGGAGATCCTGGATGAAGTGAACAATGGGGAGAGGAGATTATATCTAAGAAAAAATGTGTGTTTGGGATTCTGATTGTGTAAACCTTGTAGGACATGTAATGGTGTTGGATTTTAAGTCTGAGTGAGATGGGGAGACACTGGAAAGTTTTGTGTTAAGAAGAAACATAGCTGCTGCTGATGGATTTGGGCTTGCTATTCTAGCATCAAGAAAACATACAGACATGAACATTATTCCCTGATCAAGTCATTTATAGTTAGTTCTATAAGTATGATAAGCCAACCAAGTATACAACCACCCTTTTATAATGCTGCAAAATGTGCAAAAATGGCAAGCACCATAACCCATTTCATATTCACATTGGTCAATTTTCCAAGAAAATCCAAAGCAGTACATATAAGAACAATATCCAGAAATCTAACATACAAATAATCTCTCTTTTTTGTCCATATTACAAGGAAACAGATCTAAAGACATGTTCATAAGGAGATATTTATTTTTCTGCTTTTTAAAAATTGAAGTATCACTGATACACAATCTTATATTGGTTTCAAATATCCAACACAGTAGTTCAACAGTTATACCATGAAACCCTCACCCCCTCTAGTGCAGTTACTGTTAACATAGGAAGATGTTACAGAATCATTGACTGTAGTCCCTGTGTTGTACTGCAGTCCTCTTGACCAACTTATATTGTGATTGAGAATTTTTGTGTTCATGTATCCCCCTAACTCTCTAGCCCCGCCCCCATGGTAACTAGTAATCACTTCTTAGTGTCTATGAGTCTACTGTTGTTTTGTTCATTCTGTTTTGCTTTGTTTTCATATTCCACAAATAAGTGATACCACATGGCATTTGTCTTTCTCCACCTGGCTTATTTCACTGAGCATAATACCCTCTAGCTCCAGCACCCTTATGTTTATTGTCACTTCATTTACAATAACCAAGAAATGGAGCAACCTCAGTGTCCATCAGTAGATGAATGGATTAAGAAGACATGGGTATATATACACAATGGAATATTATTCAGCCATAGAAAAGAAGACATCTTTTTTTTACCCGAAAGATGCCACATCAATTTGGACCCAATTATAAGTTGTGTTTAACATAGTTCCTCTACTCTTATTTTTAAGTCAGTGTAAGTTCTTATTAAAAGGCAGTATGAATTGGACTTATGGATATTATTAAGGTTATTTCTACTTATCGAGGAGAATGTACTTGAAATTTTTGAAGTAGATCTACATTCCCAGCAGTGATAGATGTTTTTGGTATTCGTATTTTAATGTCCTACTTATTATTTCAAGGGATATGTAAGAGTGAAGGGGTGAAACAATATTGTCACAATATGTGTTCACAATGTAATCTTTATTTAAGATTTCATGATATAAGAATAGAATACTCTGAATCATCTAATATTATTGTAGAGAATTTCTTTTTTAATTTTTTTCTCTGAAAGATAGAATATTTTTCTCCCTACACTTACCAATATATGGAGATGAAACATAATTTCATTATCTACTATATATAACAGGAATATGTACATCTTCATAAAGTAACATAATATTTATGAAAACATATAATGAGCTATGGTTTGGAAGATGATAAAATTCTTTGAATGCCCAAGAAGTGCTAGAAAATCTTGAGAGCTGCTTATTGAAAAGAAGATTTATGAAGATGGAAATATGTGAGTCCTTAACTACAATCCCCTATGTGACACCAAACTGAGCTTCAGGCATAGGAGAATAGCTGGAAATTTCTAAAGAAACTCTGTACCTGAGATTAGTCAATCTGATGTAGGTTTTTAAAACATTAAACATTTTAAAAGTAAATGTACCAATTCCCCAAATAGGACATTTCCATATAAACAGATTTATGTGTATGAGCATTTATATACATATACAATTATTCTAATATATCAATGAGTGAGATTTTAATATAGGTGCTGCCATATCATCATAGATTCCCTAACTTTGATAATATCACTCTTGTCCTCCATATCAAAGTAGCCAAAAACATAAAAAATTATAAATGGCAATCCAGCTTTGTCACTTAACAATTGTGCCATCTCAAGTAAGTTACAGATAATCTATCCCTCAATTTCCTCAATAAAATGGATAAAATGATAATATCTATTTCACTGTTGCAGCTGTTAATTGTTAATATTTTTAAAGTCTTTGGAATTATACCTGGCACACCATAAGCTTTCATATTATTAACTATAATTTTTTTACCTCTGTTGAATCAAAAAAAAATAATAAAAAGAACAGTTAAGAGGGACACTCTTTTGCATTGGTGGACACATGACATTAGGGAATTGAGGTAGCAAATTCAGAAAAAAATGACAGAGCCATGAATATCTGTAGATAAGAGAGAAAAAGCAAGCATTGCCTCATGCAAAATTTTTTAAGCATTTTAAACACAAGAATAAATGTAGCCAAAGACACAGAAAGTTCCCATCAAGTAGATATTGTTTTATTTAAAGCTCCACATCACAGACAAAAGACAAAAGTTATTGTGTGGCTATTTCTGGGCTCCTTATGTTGTTCCACTGACCAGTTTTTTGTTATTTTAGCAACACCACAGTTTTAGTAAGTTTTAAAATTAGGTAGTGTCAGTCCTCTGTCTTTGCTGTTCTTCAATATTGTTTTAGATATTCAGGGTTTTTTAACTCTTTGCATAATCTTTAGAATTGAATTTTTCAATAGTCACAAAATACCTGGTCTGATAAACAGGAAAAAACTATCAAACTGAATAATGAGAATTAGTATTTCTAGCATCTATGAGTCATATTGACTACAAGGATGTGAACATCCTCAGTAACAAATTTCTGCTTTGCTTCATCTTGTTAATCATGTGTTTGCAGATTCTTGATTACAATCTCAACATTTTTTCACATCTCATTGCCTGTCAAAGAGGTGGTACTCTATGAGTCCTTTATAAAACAGATTATTAATTAATTACTTAATTTATATATTAATTTATGAATGATTAATTGAATTATTAGTATTATTTGGATAAAATCCTTCAATGGATTTAATTTTTTAATTTAATTTTAATGCTTATATCACTCATTTATATCTTTGTTTTTCTAATGCATGCATTTATATATACACATTATAAGTAGTTTGCAAGATAGCTATAATTAATCTCTAACTGAACATTTCCTTAGAATGATTTTTTAACTCCTAAGTAATTGTATCTTTTTGTTTCTTTCTTGTTAATTTTCAATTGCACTTAATATATTAAAATTACTTGATTTTACTTATATTTATTTATAATTATGGCCAATTTTTTTGAGGCTTCTAAATATATATATATGGTAAGAAAAAAGATATATTATTTGTTGACAAAATCCCAATAGAATTTACAAGTACTAAATATAAGCAAATAGTAAAACAATAGTAGATACTGTATTTCTTAGGTTACTGAGATTCTTTTTGCAAAAAAAGAAAATGAATTCTTTAAAAGCTTAATTCTATTGCCTACTTCTAATAAATAATGCAATGACATTATAATCTTTTATATAATAAGTGTATAATTTTTCTAAAAATATTTGCATTCAAGGGAGAATGATGGCAGCATTAGAAGTAAGACAGAAACCTTCTCCCAAAACTACAAAGAACACAAAAATACAGCAAATACAACTAATCCTGAAAGAGTGACCAGAGGACTTCAGAACGGACTGCCTACACCTAAGGAAGAGAAAACCTCACAGAAAAGGGTAAAGTAGCAAAGCAATCTGGTGGAACCCAAGACCTCCCCCCATCATTTTCCATAGGCAGGAGGAAGAGAAACACAGCAGGGAAAGAGTAGAAATCCAAGACTTCTGAACACCCATCCCTGGAGATCTTCTCCAGGAGCACAAACTGATATTACATGGTGCTCTGGAGATTAGAGTGGTTGGAAAGCAAATGCTGGCAGTATACTGGGAGAGTCTGGGATTCCAGCTGCTTGTGGAGCTTTGCTTTGCTTCATCTTGTTAATCATGTGTTTGCAGATTCTTGATTACAATCTCAACATTTTTTCACATCTCATTGCCTGTCAAAGAGGTGGTACTCTATGAGTCCTTTATAAAACAGATTATTAATTAATTACTTGATTTATATATTAATTTATGAATGATTAATTGAATTATTAGTATTATTATGTGCGTAGTAGGTACGCACAGGTGGACCCCCTGGGACAAAGGAAAGGTGGGCAGTTTGAAAGACTTCCCAGGAGTGAGAGGGGTGCTAAAGGAGCAAAGATCGCACAGAGATTGCTGCTTAAAAGGGTCAGGATGACAAAACCATCCTGGCACACTCAGCCCAGCAGGTTGGGAAATCTCTAGAGCTTCAGATCATCCATTCCTATGGCTGTCAACGCAGCCCTGAGGCTCCCCACTGTGGTACACAGCCTGCCATTACTTCATTCCTGGCAGGCACTGGTCCTGATCACATGCTACTGCCACCATCATGCCAGGCCAGCTGAAGAGTGGCCCTGCCTATGGTAGCTACAGGGGTATGCCACAGAGGCTCCTCCTTGTCTGCTCAGCCCACTGGACCTGGCAATGGATGAAGGTGTTACAGTGGAAAGGCAAGAGCTCTTTCCTCCTGGCAGGTGCCAGTTCTAGGTGCCTGTGACACCTGATATTGCTGCAGGTGCTCTGCAGCTCCAGAGAGTAGACCTTCTAGGGCACAAGAGGGTGCCTCTTACACAAATCTATTACCCACAAAAAACACTAAAAAGCTAATGAAAAGACAGAAGAATTTTGTCCAAACAAAAATTTAAGAAAAAAACTACAGAAAGAAGGTTTGGTAAAACTGAAATCACCAATTTCTTGATAAATATTTCAAAATATAAATCATAAACATGCTCATGGAGCTACAGGAAAATATTCAAGATCTCAGGAAGGATGTCAGGAAAGAAACAGAACTTTGAAAAATATAGTATCTGAAATAAAATATACAATGGAGGGATTTAAAAGCAGATTACATGAGGTTGACGAGAAGGCAAATGAAATAGAAATTAGACAACAGGAAAACAAAGAAGCTGAGGCACAGAGAAAAAGGATCTCTAGGAATGAAAGAATAATAAGAGAATTGTGCAACCAATCTAAACAGAACAATATTCACATTTTAGGGGTACAAGAAGAGAAGAAGGAACAGTGTTAGAAAGTCTCTGAGGAAATAATTGCTGAAAAATTTCCCCAAAATAGGAAAGGAAATGTTCTCTCAGGTCATATTAATTGCAGAGATCTCCAAACAAGAGGGAGCTAGGAAGACAACACCAAGATAAGCAAAAATTGACGGAATTTACCCACAAAAATGTCTCTACAGTGTATGTTAAAGGGACTGCTCTAGATGGAAGTGCTCCTAAGACTAAATAGCTGTTACCAGAGAAAATAAAACCACAATAAAAGAAATAGACCAATTAATTACTAAGCAAATGCAAAATTAAATAGACTAGTCACAAAGTTACTCAAGGGAGACACAAAGAGCACAGAATATGACACCTAATATATAAAGAATGGAGGAAGGATTAAAGATGGCAGAGTGAGAAGTGAGACAGAGGCTTCCTACTAAGACTGCATGTAATATGAAAATATAATTAATACAACTAATCCCGAAAGAGCAATAGGAAAGAGGGCTGCACCAGATGGCATAGACCTGAAGAAAAGAATAAACCTCATGGAACAAGGTAACATACTGAAGCTGTGGTCTGGCGGGTCCCAAGCCCTTTCCTGACCCCAGCTCACTGGTGGGAAGAAAAGAAATGGAGCGAGGAGGAAGAGGAGGCCTGGGACTGCTGAACATTTAGCTCCAGAGATCTGCTCTGGGAGCACAAACTTACATTTCATGCTACTCTCGTGATTAGGCAGGTTGGAAAGCTAAGACAGGCAGAATACCTGGAGAGACTGAGATTTCAGCCACTTATGGAAAACAGGGATCCATATCTGGCAGCTCTGGGACAAAATAAAGGTGGGAAGTCTGAGAGACTTTCTAATGGCAAGGTGGCTACTAAAGGAGCAAGAATTGCACAGAGCTTACTGCTCAGGAGAAAGGGCAGGTAGACAAAATTGTCCAGGTGGACTCTGCCCAGCAGGTTGGGAACTTTCATGATATCAGGTGATCCAGCCCCCTGGCTGGCTACACAGCTCCAAGGCCCCCCTTCATGATACACAGCCTGTTGTGCCTTCCTCCTGGCCAGCCCCACCTGGCTTGCAAAATGGCAAAACCTACCCTGGCGTTAGGCCAGCCAGAGGGAAGCCATGCCTACAGCAGCTACAAACGCAAGGCCCAGAGGCTTATACCAGTGTGCTCATCCCACTGGTTCTGGCAGTGGAGACAGCCATAGTAGCTAGGAAACAGGAAACAGCTGTTTGCCCCACCCAGGCACCAAAACCACTCCCCTGTGACCCCTAACATGGCTCCAGAGGCTGAGAAGCTCCAGAGAGTAGAGCTTCTGGGCACCAGAGGTCGCCCCATACAAATATGAAATGTCAAAGGAACCTGGTTCAAAGCAAAATTATGAATACACCTGAGAAAGATTCAAATGAAAGTGACCTCATGAATCTTCCAGAAAGAGATTTCAAAATAAAAATCATTAACATGATATGGAGGTACAGAAAAATATTTAAGAACTCAGGAATGAATTCTGGTCATAAATCATTACAGAACACAGTATCAGAAATGAAACAATACAGCGGAAGGTTTTAAAAGATTAGATACAGTGGAGGAGATGATAAATGAAACAGAAACTAGACAAGAGGAATACAAAGAAGCTGAGGCACAGAGAGAGAAAAGGATCTCTAAGAATGAAAGAATATTGAGAGAACTGTGTGACCAATCCAAACAGAACAATATTCCCATTATAGGGTTATCAGAAAAAGAAGAGAGAAAAAAAGGGATAGAAAGTGTCGTTGAGGAGGTAATTGTTGAAAATTTCCCCAATCTGGGGAAGGAGATAGTCTCTCAGGCCATGGAGGTGCCCGGATCTCCCAACACAAGGGACCCAAGGAAGACAACATCAAGATATATAGTAATTAAAACGACAAAGATCAAGGATAAGGACAGACTATTAAAAGCAGCCATAGAGAGAAATATGATCACCTACAAAGGAAAGCCCATCAGGCTATCATCAGATTTCTCAGCAGAAACCTTACAGGCCAGAAGGGAGTGGCATGATATATTTAATGCAATGAAGCAGAAGGGCCTCAAACCAAGAATACTTTATCTAGCAAGATTATCATTTAAATTTGAAGGAGGGGGGAATATGGCGTCTTGAACGGACTAGCAGAAAAATTCCTCCCAACATTATATTTATTCACGAAAATACAGCAAATACAACTATCCCTAAAAGAGAGACCAGAATACACAGGAAAGTGCACAGCGTACAGCTACACCTGTGAGAACTTGGCAGCCGGTGAGACGGACGGGCGGCGATCCGGTGGGACCGAGCGCTCTCCCCCCCAGAGCTCCGGCGGCCAGACACGCCGGACAGAGGACTCGGCATCCGGCGAGGCGGGACGAAAACACGATCCAGCGAGACGAGAGCGCCCCTGCACCCCAGCACTCCGGCGGGAGTCTCGGCAAGGCGGGTAAGGTACGGAGCCGCGAGCAGACCGAGCGCTCCTCTCCCCCAGCGCTCCAGCGGGAGGAGAGGATTCAGAGCCGGTAGCCAGGGGAAGTCTGCGCCCGGAGCGCCCCTCCACCCCAGCACTCCGGCGGGAGTTCCAGCAAGGCGGGTAAGGTACGGAGCCGCGAGCGGACCGAGCGCCCCTCTCCCCCAGCGCTCCGGCGGAGGAGAGGATTCAGAGCCAGGAGGGAGTGGAGATCTGCGGTGTAGTGGAGATTGGAGGGACAGAGGGCACAGGGTCCCAGCCGGGAACGTGCAAGTTGCCCGCGGCAGGCTCCGGGAAGGAAAAAGAAAGGAGAAAAAGGGGAAGAAAAGCGCGCGCTCTACCCCAGCGGTCTTAAAGAGACAGGAGCTCAGTAGAGGGGCCGGATAGCCCCGCGAACTGAGCCCAGCACGCTGGGAGTCCTGGGGAGCTTTGGACCCCGTAGCTGGCGACTGGGAAAGAGTGCCCGCCATTGAGACCCTCACGGAGATCAACAGCTTCCCATTGTTTCCAACCCAGCTAGAACTATAGTGGTGCTGGAATAGTGGAGCAACAGCGCCACCTACAGCACTCGCGCAGAACCCACGCCCGGTGGCTTTTTTTTGTTTTGTTTTGTTTTGTTTTGTTTTGTTTTGTTTTTTCTCCCCTTTCTTTTCCTTTTTTTCTTTCCCTCTCTTTCAACAGCCTCCCATCCATTCTCACCCGGCCACAGATTTAAAGGGCCGTGTGGAGCGACGTGGCCGCGGCTCTGGAATAGCGGAGCAATAGCGCCACCTACAGCATTCGCACAGAAACCACCCCGGTGGGCTTTTTGGTGTTTTTTTTTTGTTTTGGTTTGTTTTGTTTTGTTTTGTCTTGTTTTGTTTTGTTTTGTTGTTGTTCTTGCTGTTTTCTTTTAGGTGCTGCTGCCTTTTCTTTTTCTTTCTTTTCTTTTCCCTTCTCTCTCTCTCCTTATACTTTTATATTATTAGTAGAAATCTCTTTTTTTTCTTGTCTCTCCGTTCTTATCTCTCCTTGCTACCAACAACCAATTCTACAGTCATGAGAAGACAGAAGAATATGATACAGACAAAGCTTCAGACAAACACCACGCCAGAGAAAGAATCTGGAGAAATGGACATTCACAGTCTTCCAGAAAAAGAATTCAGAATAAAAGTCATAGCCATGCTGACAGATCTACAGAAAAATGTGCAAGAGCTGAGGGAGGAAGTGAGGGAAGTGAGGAAAGACAATGCAGAAATGAAACAAGCCATCGAAGGGCTCAACAGCAGATTGAATCAGGTTCAAGACACGATCAAGGAATTACAAGACAGGGACCAGGAATACAAAGAAGCTGAGGCAGAGAGAGATAAAAGGATCTCTAAGAATGAAAGAATATTAAGAGAACTCTGTGACCAATCAAAGCGTAGCAATATTCGCATTATAGGAGTACCAGAGGAAGAAGAGAGAGAAAAAGGGATAGAAAGTGTCTTTGAAGAAATAATTGCCGAAAACTTCCCCACGCTGGGGAAGGAAATAGTCTCACAGTCCACGGAAGCCCACAGATCTCCCAACACAAGGGACCCAAAGAAGACAACACCAAGACACATAATAATCAAGATGGCAAAGATCAAAGACAAGGACAGAGTATTAAAGGCAGCTAGAGAGAGGAAAAAGATCACCTACAAAGGAAAACCTATCAGACTGTCATCAGACTTCTCAACAGAAACCTTACAGGCCAGAAGAGAATGGCATGATATATTTAACGTAATGAAACAGAAGGGCCTCGAACCAAGAATATTGTATCCAGCACGATTATCATTTAAATATGACAGAGGGATTAAACAATTTCAAGATAAAAGAAAGTTGAGAGAATTTGCCACCCATAAACCACCACTACAGAATATCTTAAACGGACTGATCTAGAGGGGAACATCCCTAAGACTAAAAAGTTGTCACCAGAGAAAATAAAAGCATAGCAAAGAAAGCAGACCATCCAAGTACTAACTAAAGGCAAAGAATAAAAAACCTAATATATAAAGAAAAGAGGAGGAAGAATAGGAAGGGAGAGATAAAGAAACATCAGACGGCGCACACAATAACTTAACAAGAAAGTTAAGTTAGATTCTTAGATAGTAAAGAAGCAACCCTTGAACCTTTGGTAACCACGAATCTAAAGCCTGCAATGGCAATAAGTACATATCTATCAATAATCACCCTAAATGTAAATGGACTGAATGCACCAATCAAAAGACACAGAGTAACAGAGTGGATAAAAAAGCAAGACCCATCTATATGCTGCTTACAAGAGACTCACCTTAAACCCAAAGATATACACAGACTAAAAGTGAAGGGATGGAAAAAAATATTTCAAGCAAACAACAAAGAGAAAAAAGCAGGTGTTGCAGTACTTGTATCAGATAAAATAGACTTCAAAATGAAGAAAGTAGCAAGAGATAAAGATGGACATTACATAATGATAAAGGGGTCAGTCCAACAAGAAGATATAACCATTATAAACATATATGCACCCAACACAGGAGCATCAGCATATGTGAAACAAATACTAACAGAAGTGAAGGAGGAAATAGACAGCAATGCAATAATTCTAGGAGACTTTAACACGCCACTCACTCCAAAGGATAGATCAACCAGGCAGAGGATAAGTAAAGACACAGAGGCACTGAACAACACACTAGAACAGATGGACCTAACAGATATCTACAGAACTCTGCACCCAAAAGCAGCAGGATACACATTCTTCTCAAGTGCACATGGAACATTTTCCAGAATAGACCACATTCTAGGCCACAAAAATAACCTCAGTAAATTCAAAAATATTGAAATCCTACCAACCAACTTCTCAGATCACAAAGGTATAAAATTAGAAATAAATTTCAGAAAGAAATCAAAAAGGCTCACAAATACATGGAGACTTAACAACATTCTCCTAATGAATCAATGGGTTAACGACCAAATCAAAACAGAAATCAAAGAATATATGGAGACTAATGACAACAACAACATAAAGCCACAACTTCTGTGGGACGCAGCGAAGGCAGTCTTAAGAGGAAAGTACATTGCAATCCAGGCCCATTTAAAGAAGGAAGAACATTC
>JAQQAC010013566.1:5072512-5131932 GCA_029783875.1 Phataginus tricuspis | reverse complement strand
CCCCCCGGGCAAGGGAAACAAAAGCAAAAATGAACAAATGGGACTATATCAAGTTGAAAAGCTTCTGTACAGCAAAGGACACCATTAGTAGAACAAAAAGACATCCTACAATATGGGAAAATATATTCATAAATGATGTATCTGATAAGGGGTTGACATCCAAAATATACAAAGAACTCACGCACCTTAACAAACAAAAAGCAAATAACCCAATTAAGAAATGGGCACAGGACATGAATAGACACTTCTCTAAAGAAGAAATTCAGTTGGCCAACAGGCACATGAAAAAATGCTCCACATCGCTAATCATCAGAGAAATGCAGATTAAAACCACAATGAGATATCACCTCACACCAGTGAGGATGGCCAACATCCAAAACACAAACAACAACAAATGTTGGCGAGGATGTGGAGAGAGGGGAACCCTCCTACATTGCTGGTGGGAATGCAAATTAGTTCAACCATTGTGGAAAGCAGTATGGAGGTTCCTCAAAAAACTCAAAATAGAAATACCATTTGACCCAGGAATCCCACTCCTAGGAATTTACCCCAAGAATGCAGCAGCCCAGTTTGAGAAAGACACATGCACCCCTATGTTTATTGCAGCACTATTTACAATAGCCAAGAAATGGAAGCAACCTAAGTGCCCATCAGTAGATGAATGGATTAAGAAGATGTGGTACATATACACAATGGAATATTACGCAGCAATAAGAAAGAAACAAATCCTACCATTTGCAACAACATGGATGGAGCTAGAGGGTATTATGCTCAGTGAAATAAGCCAGGCCGAAAAAGACAAGTACCAAATGATCTCACTCATATGTGGAGTATAAGAACAAAGAAAAAATAAAAAAATAAAAAAATGAAGGAACAAAACAGCAGCAGACTCACAGAATCTACGAATGGACTAACAGTTACCAAAGGGAAAGGGACTGGGGAGATGGATGGGAAGGGAGGGATAAGAGGGTAAAAGGGGCATTACGATTGGCGGGCATAGAGTGGGGGGCACGGGGGGTACTGTACAGCTCAGAGAAGACAAGTAGCGATTCTCATCTCACTACGCTGATGGACAGTGACTGTGGTGGGGTTGGTGGGGGGGACCTGGTGATGGGGGGAGTTCAATCATCACGGTATTGCCCATGTAATTGTAGGTTAATGATACTAAAATAAAATAAATTATTAAAATAAATAAATAAATAAATAAATAAATTTGAAGGAGGGATTAAACAATTTCCAGATAAGTGAAAGCTGAGAGAATTTACCTCCCCCAAACCATCTCTACAGTGTATTTTGGAGGGACTGCTATAGATGGAAGTGTTCCTAAGGTTTAATAGCTGTCACCAGAGGTAATAAAACCACAGTAAAGAAAGAAGAACAGTTAATTTCTAAGAAAATGCAAAATTAAATCAACTATCCCCAAAGTCAATCAAGGGATAGACAAAGAGTACAGTATATGATACCTAATATATAAAGAATGGAGGAGGAAGAAAAGGGAGGAGAAAAAAGAACCTTTGTGTTTTTAATAGTGTACTAAGTGAGTTAAGTTAGACTCCTACATAGTAAGGAAGTTAACCTTGAACCTTTGGTAACCATGAATCTAAAGCCTGCAATGGCTATAAGTACATACCTATTGATAATCACCCTAAATGTAAATGGTCTGAATGCACCAATCAAAAGACATAGAGTCCTGAATGGATAAAAAAACAAGACCTATGTATATGCTGCCTACAAGAGACTGACTTTAAACCCAAAGACATACACAGACTAAAAGTGAAGGGATGGAAAAAGATATTTCATGCAACTAATAGGGAGAAAAAATCAGGAGTTGTACTACTTGTATTGGACAAAACAAAGAAAATCACAAGAGACAAAGAGAGACATTACATAATGATAAAGGGGTCGACCCAACAAAAAGATATACATAGGAGCACCTACATATGTGAAACAAATACTAACAGAATTAAAAGGGGCAATAGAATGCAGTACACTCATTCTAGGAGAATTCAACACTCTACTCACTCCAAAGGACAGATTGACAAGACAGAAAATAAGTAAGGAGACAGAGGCACTGAACAACACTTTAGAACAGATGGACCTAATGGACATCTACAGAACTCTACACCTAAAAGCAGAAGAATGCATATTCTTCTTAAGTGCACATGGAACATTTTCAAGAATAGATCATACTAGGCCATAAAAAGAGCCTCAGTAAATTAAAAAAGATTGAAATTTTACCAACCAGTTTCTCAGACCACAAAGATATGAAACTAGAAACAAATTACACAAAGAAAATGAAAAATCCCACAAACACATGGAGGCTGAGATTGAGGAGGTAATTTTGCCTGGTGGAGGAAGGGGAACCTGACCCAGAGTTCGAGGCCATCCTGGACACTGTGGATCCAAACAGGAACGGGCACATCTCCCTGCAAAAATGCATGGTTTTCATGATCAGCCGTGAAACTGAGAATGTCAAGTCCAGCGAGGAGATCAAGAGTGCCTTCCTGGCCCTGAGCTCTGAAGGAAAGCCTTACGTGACCAAGGAGGAGGTGTACCAGACCCGACTCGGGGACAAGCCGACTACTGCGTCTCCCACATGAAGCCCTGTGTGGACAGCAAGGGCCGTGAACTCCCCACCACTTTTGACTCTGTTGAGTTTACCCGCTTGCTCTTTGTGAACTGATCGTCCACCCCTGGGTTAGCCTGGCCCTGCTGCTCGCCCTGTTGTCACCCTGCTGCATGTCAACCCATCTCTGTGCTCTTAAATAATATTCCAGACAGTGTTACTTTTCCAGTGTGACCTTAAATCTGCTTAGCTTTGGGTAAGACTTAGTAGAAAATGGTTCTTCAGTAAACCGCTTCTGGTCCATTTCAGTTGCAACTGCGATGTTGTAGTGGGGACCCAGATTCCTGTCTTGAAGCCAGCTGCCCCATTCTGACTTCAGAAAAATCTAAGCAGCTGATAAGTTCTCCTCTTGTTCTCCCCACCCCATTTTCTGTCACATAAAAGACAAATAAATGACTCACTGCCCCCCAAAAAACATGCACCTAAATAACCAATGGATCAATGACCAAATAAAAACAGAGATCAAGAAATATATGGAGACAATGACAACAATAATTCAACAAAACAAAATCTGTGGGACTCAGTGAACACTGTGCTAAGAGGAAAGTATATTGCAATACAGGCCTACCTCAGGAAATAAGAACAATCCCATAAGAACAGTCTAAACTCACAATTAACTAAACTAGAAAAAGAAGAACAAATGAGGCCCAAAGTCAGTAGGAGGGACATAATAAAGATTAGAGCAAAAATAAACAAAATCAAGAAGAATAAAACAATAGAATTAATGAAAGCAAAATCTGGTTCTTGCAGAAAATAAACAAAATAGATAAACCCCAAGCCAGACTTATCAAGAAAAAAGGAAATCTACACACATAAACAGAATCAGAAATGAGAAAGGAAAAATCACTACAGACACCACAGAAATAAAAAGAATTAGTAGAGAGTACTATGAAAAATTATATGCTAGCAAACTTGGATAACCTAGAAGAAATGGAAAACTTTCCAGCAAAATACAACCTTCCAAGGCTGACCCAGAAAGAAGCAGAAAAAAAAAAAACAGACCAATTACTGGAAACGAAACTGAATTGGTAATCAACAACCTACCTAAGAACAAAACCCCTCTACCAGATGGCTTCACCTCTGAATTTTATCAAACATATAGTGAAGACCTAATACCCATCCTCCTTAAAGCTTTCCAAAAAGTAGAAGAGGGAATACTCCCAAACTCATTCTATGAGGCCAGCATCACTCTAATACCAAAACCGGGCAAAGACAACACAAAAAAAAAAGAAAATTACAGACCAATATCCCTGATGAACATAGATGCAAAAATACTCAACAAAATATTAGCAAACCAAATTCAAAAATACATCAAAAGGATCATTCATCATGATCAAGTACCATTTCTTCCAGGGATGCAAGGATGGTACAACATTCGAAAATCCATCAACATTAACCACCACATCAACATAAAGAAGGACAAAAAAAACACATGATCATCTCCATAGATGCTAAAAAAGCATATGACAAATTCAACATCCATTCATGATAAAAACTCTCAACAAAATGGGTATAGAGGGCAAGAACCTTAACATAGTAAAGGACATATATGAAAAACCCACAGCCAACATTATACTTAACAGCAAGAAGCTGAAAGATTTTCCTTTAAGATCAGGAACAAGGCAAGGATGCCTCCTTTCCCCACTTTTATTCAACATAGACCTGTATGTCCTAGCCATGGCAATCAGACAACACAAAGAAATAAAAGGCATCCAGATTGGCAAGGAAGAAGTTAAACTGTCCCTGTTTGCAGATGACATGATACTGTACATAAAAAAACTCTAAAGAATCCACTCTAAAACTACCAGATCTATTATCTGAATTCAGTAAAGTTGTGGGATAAATTAATACACAGAAATCTGTTGCATTCCCATACACTAATGATGAACTAGCAGAAAGAGAAATCAGAAAAACAATTCCATTCACAATTGCATCAACAAGAATAAAATACCTAGGAATAAACCTAACCAAGGAAGTGAAAGACCTATACTCTGAAAACTACAAGACACTCATGAGACATATTAAAGAAGATACCAATAAATGGAAACCATCCCGTGCTCATGGATAGGAAGAATTAATATTGTCAAAATGGCCATCCTGCCTAAAGCAATCTACAGATTCAATGCAATTCCTATCAAAATACCAACAGCATTCTTTAACGAATTAGAGAAAATCATTCTAAAATTCATATGGAACCACAAAAGACCAAAATAGCCAAAGCAATCCTGAGAAGGAAGAATAAAGCTGGGCGGATTATGCTCCCCAACTTCAAAATCTACTACAAAGCCACAGTGATGAAGACAATTTGGTACTGGCACAAGAACAGAACCATAGACCAATGGAACAGACTAGAGAGCCCAGATATAAATCCAAGCATAAATGGTCAATTAATATATGATAAAGGAGCCATAGATATACAATGGGGAAATGAAAGCCTCTTCAGCATTTGATATTGGCAAAAACAGACAGCTACATATAAGAGAATGCAACTGGATTATTGCCTAACTCCATAGATAAAACTAAACTCGAAATGGATCAAAGACCTGAATGTAAGTGATGAAATCATAAAACTCATAGAAGAAAACATAGGCAAAAATCTCTTGAATGTAAAACAAATTTTTTCCTGAACACATTTCCTTGGGCAAGGGAAACAAAATAAAAAACGAACAAATAGGAGTATATCAAACTAAAAAGCTTCTGTACAGCAAAGGACACCATCAGCAGAACAAAAAGGCATTTTACAGTATGGGAGAATAAATTCATAAATGACTTATCTGATAAGGGTTTAACATCCAAAATATATTAAGAACTCACATGCCTCAACAACCAAAAACCAAATAACCTGATTAAAAATTGGGCAGAGGATCTGAATAGACATGTCTTCAAAGAATAAATTTGAATGACCAACAGGCAGATGAAAAGATGCTCCACATTACTAATTATCAGGAAAATGCAAATTAAAACCACAATGCAAATTAAAACCTGTATCACCTTACATGAGGTAGGATGGCCAACATCCAAAAGACAAGAACAAATGCTGGCGAGGATTTGGAGAAAGGGGAGTGGTCCTACACTGTTGGTGCGAATGTAAATTAGTTCAATCATTGTGGAAAGAAATATGCAGTTTCCTTAAAAATATATAAGAGAAATAACATCTGACCCAGTAATTCCACTCATAAGAATTTACCCAAAGAAAACAAGATCCCAGATTCAAAAAGAAATATGCACTCTTATGTTTATTGCAGCACTATTTATAATAGCCAAGATATGGAACCAACCTAAGTGTCCATCAGTATATGATTGGATATAGAAGTGGCATACATACCCAAGAGAATATTACTCATCCATTAAAAGGAAACAAATTGTACTATTTGGAACAACATGGATGAACATGAAGGATATTATGCTAAGTGAAATCAGCCAAGCAAAAAAGACAAGTACCAAATGATTTCACTCATTTGAGAAATATAATATCAAAGCAAAACTGAAGGAATTGGACAACAGCAGACTCACAGACTCTAAGAAGGGACTAGCAGTTACTAAGGGAAGGGGTTGGGAGAGCAGCTGTGGAGGGAGGGAGAAGGGGATTAAGGGCACTATAATTAGCAAGCACAATGTAAGTAGGTCAAGGGGAAGGCAGTACAGCTCAGTGAAGACAAGTAGTGGCTCTATAGCATCTTACTATACTGATAGTGACCCCAATGGGTTGGGGAAGGAAACTTGATAATATGGGTGAATATTGAAACCAGTGTTGCTCATATGGAACCTTCATAATATTGTATATCAATGATACCTTAATTCAAAAACAAATTCAGAATTCTAAAATAAAAGAGAAAATATCTGCATTCAGACAATTTGTAAACAACTACGTTTTAAGAATAGAAAAAAGAACACATGTCTCATTTATGTTTTAATACTGTTTTGATAAACTATGTAGTTGATTTTTTGTGAGGGGGGAGTAATATCTTTAACTCTGAAATTATAATTGCTTGGATTTATAGTTGAAAAAGCTTATCTGTTTTTGATATTTGTATTCTACTGCAAACAGCATAAGAAAAATGAGTTCTAGGAAGAAGTTGTGTTGAATTAGATAAATGCCACAGGAAATGTTTAATGATAATTTAATAGGTGTTTAGAAGAGAGGGGCCATATCCTAATACTTGATTGTTATTCCATCTATATGATGAAACTATTAAATCCCAAATGTTTAACAATATTCATACAAATGGTGAAGCTAATTAGATAGATTTTTCTCTCAATAGCCTTATATTTTCAGACCTGTCAAGACTGAGAGATGTTGCAGCCACAGGCACATGTTTTTCATCTGCTATGAGTAGTAAACTGATATTTTTCCTGTTTGAACAAATTATGCAGAAAATAAAGCTTGAAATATAGAACCAGAATTTGTCTTCAAAGGAAAGCCAGTAATATCACATTTGTGACTTTTCATTATATATTTAATAGGTAGGAATAATTTTGAAAAATGTGTGGGCCGTTGTTATAGGGTATGTCAATTATGTTATATGTAAAGGGAAGTCCTTTTTTCATTCATAGTTAAGTATGATTAGTTTGATTACTTGAATTTCTTCAATTTTTATTAAGATCTTTCTGATTCTTTTCTCTGAATTATTTCCCCTAAAATATTTTATGTATTCTACTCCCAATAATACAAATATCAAATATAGTTCCTGAGATATGTATTACTTAAAACAATAAGATTTTTTGCTGGTGCTACTTGAACAAATTTCATTATTAAAGCACACTTATCGTCTGTGCTAATTTATCTTGATTATTGAAGATCTCACTTGCTTATTTCCTTAGAAATACAAGTTGGTGAATAGTTATAATGTATGAGTAACTGTGGCAGATAAAATTTTTTGAATTAAATTTTCATTTTTTCTCTTTTTCTGACTCTTTGGAAGAAGACTTCCACTGTTTCTTGACCTGTGGCTTTTCCTTGTGACCAGCTCCAGCTCTTGGAACAGAGATGGAAGTGACAGTGTGCTGATTCTAAGACTGTGTGTTAAGACTCTAAAAGTTTACATGTGTTGCTGTGTGAGCTTATCAGTTTTGTCAAACAAAGAACACTCACTAAAGAGTTGCTGCCCCTGCAATCTGGGTATCAGGGTAGGGCATTTGGGAAACAATCTCTCTAACTGGTTTGTGCACCTGCTTTTTTTTCTTTTTCTTTTACTCTTAGGGACTGAAAAATTTTTAATCATTCAATGATGTTTTTAGTTTTTTTATTTTTTGTTATTGAAGTATGGTTGATGTACAATCTTATATTGGTTTTAAGTATGCTACACAGTGGTTCAACAGTTACTCACATTATTAAATCCTCGCCCCCACTAGTGCAGTTACTATCTGTCAACATAGGAAGATGTTACAGAATCACTGGTTATGTTCTCCATGCTGTACTACTATTCCCATGACCAACTTATATTATTATGACTGAGATTTTCGTGCCCCTTTATTCCCCTCACCCTCCTCACCCACACATACCACCCCTCCCGCATGGTAGGGATTTACTCAAAAAAAACAAAATCCCTGATTCAAAAAGATATATGCACTCCTATGTTTATTACTATAGATCTGCTTTTTCGAAGCAGAGCTTCAGCTCTTAATCCACACACCTGTGGTATATAAATACTTATGCTGTATGCAGATAATTTTTGATGTGATAACAATACAGCATTATGGTGAAAATGGTTAGCTAGCACAGCAACTACCTGCAAACATAGTGTGAAAATATTTTTGTAGGAAAATAGTCTGGATTAACAATTGAAATGTAAAAATTATTCCAGAAAAAACTTAATTTACAAAGTATTTGGCTAAGTAATTCTTTATGTAACACCTAGTGCTTCATCAGTGATGTGCAATTTTTAGAATTTTACATCCAAGACTTGGCACTTGTTACAACCTTATAATTAAGATGTGTAATGACAATATTTTGGAACCATTCAAAGGCACAATTAATTTTTTATAAACGATTAGTTATTAACCTTATTTGTAATACATAATTTTAACATGTAAAATGTGTTAGTAGCAAATATGTTTATTGAAATAATAAGTTATTTCTGAAATGTAAAGTTAAAAAACTGGTGTTACTCCAAAGAGGTTTGCATTTGCCCTTAGCTTTTAGAAGGTAATCTCTGGGCCCTTGAAATGTCATTCCTTGTGACTTTGTGTTTATTTTGATACTATAATTATATACCATCTTTTATAAAATAATAACAAAGATTTTATAGTAAATCAAAAATTTAAAGAGCCATGAAACAATTTTATGCCTTTATATTGAAATAATCTTTAATTGTCATTGTTGCTTGTTTTGTTTTCACATTCATTTATTAAGCCTTTATCATTATTTAAAAAATAGTGTGTCATTGGATTTTATTTAAATGAATATGAGGAGCATTATATATTCAAAATATGACATCTTTATTTTGTTAAAAATATTCGTTTTTTGCTCTTCTTATTCTTATGGTTTTCTTTCAAAGATAAATTCTAAGTGATTTCTTCTATTTAAAAATAACTTTTATTTGAATTGCTTTAAACTATAAGTTATTCAAAGTAAATCCAGTGCTTTCACTTAAAAGTAGCATATTTTACTGTTATTAAAATCATTATTATTAAAAATAATTGTGTTCTTTTCTTCTGATGGCCAAAATATATTTCTTATTAAGATTATTCCTATGTATTTTATTGGTTTTCATTTGATTTTCTGGAAATTCATTCAAATTGAGCAATTATTTATGTCTTGCCAATATAAGGACCAGGTACACTAATATTTAACATACCTTGTCAAATCTTTCATAAAAATATTAACTAATGTAGAAGAAAGGTGTACATGTTTCTATGATGACAATATTCCATCACTCCCAATTTTTGAAATACTTCCATTGAGCTGTAAAATATTCCTTGAATGGCACTTTTTCTGAAATGGCTTTCTCTCAGGAAATACATTACTCAGAAGACTTCTAAAGCATGGTTCTTTTCTCTCACATTCCTCTATGTCTACGTCAACTAGATCCCATCCTTGAGCCATATTGCTGGTTCCAGACATTAGCGCTTTTACCTTAGATGATATCACTGACTGTTTTCTTTCTACACACATCCTCAACATCTATTTCATTCCCCATAGATTCTTAATATTTCTCACTGGTATGTTTCTTAGTGGTTCCATAACTACATAGATTTTTTTTTTCCCAGTATACTGTCTATGCCTTTCCTAAAACTTCTGCCACTAATGATCTTTATCCTGCTTTTCTTATTTGCTCTTAACACTTTTTCTGTTGCAATTAAAACCTACTCTTTGTATCAGTTAGGGTCCCAACAAGCAGAAGGTCCATTAAATTAAACATAATTCATGGAAGATTTGTTCACAGGTGGCTTTTGAAAATGTATGGAAAAGAAATAGGGGAACATCAAGTACAGTGCAGCAGCCTGGGGTTAGTAGCAACAGAAATATACTAATCCTAAATTCCCAGGGACACACCCAAAATAAGAGCATATTGTGTAGACGTGACCAATTAGATGGAGCAGTGGCCTTGGGCTGAGGAGCAGAGCCAAACTCGCAGGACTTCACAGAGAAAGAGTCCATAGAAACATACCCTGATCTTCTACCGTTCAATGTGATTTTATGTTTGGGTCACTGTTGTATAGACTTAACCTGTATCTGTAGGGTGGTGGGTGTGATCCATAAAGGTGAGTCTCCTGGAGGAGAGATAAGCGTGAAGAATAGAGAATGGGTCAGAAGAGGAAAAGCTAGTAAACATACCCCAATCCCATAATCTCAATTTAAAGTATTTTACACTCTATATTTCTATCTCACATTATAGCATTCCAATTCCAATATATTTTAAACCTAGCAACTGAAACCCAATGGTCCTACAGCATTTGTCTCTTTCTCAATCTGTGCATGTCTAAATTTACTTCCCTACCATTAGACTCCATTGCTAATTATAATGTTCACAACCTTGCATATATCAACATTGATTTACCCCTCAATTTCTTTTACAGAACTCAACTGGCAAACTCCAACTCTGATTAAGTATTCCTACTCTGTGTTTAAAAATACAGCTGTATGTGGTAGGAAGAAATCCTACAATTATGATGATGTTACACTATTACTGCTTCTCAGCAACTGTATGGTTTCTTAAGGTTACTGTAAAAAACTTACCACAAATTTAAAGGTTTAACACAAGAGAAATCCATTCTTTTACAGTTACAGAGTCACATACTCCAAAATTAAGGCATTTTTAGTGTTGATTCCTTTTGAGGGACTCAGACGGAGAATTTGTTCCATACTATTTCCCAGATTTTGGTGGTTACTGGCAGTTCTTGAATTCCCTGGCTCTTGAATTCCTAGCATAAATCTCTGCCTGCATCATCACATGGTGGTGTCCTTCTGTATATGATTTTTTTGTCCAGATTTCTTTCTTCTTAGGAGGACAATGGTCTTGTTTGATTTAGGGACCATTCTAATCCAGTATAACCTTATATTAACTTGAATAAATCTGCAAAAATGTTACACATAACTTCGTATTCACATGTTTTGGGTGGATATGGACTTTTGTAGGATACTATTCAACGCAGCACAGCACCATATAACTTCTTCTAAGTGTAGCCACTTTTCTAAATTATTATTTCAATCTTTTTCCTTTTGCTTATTAATATTCCAGATAATGACCATGGTATGTATGTAAATAAGAAAATGTAAAGTGCATAAAAAGTTCCTACATGTTATCATTATTATGTCTATTAATAATTTTTCTTTACCCTTATAGTCTACCTTCACTGCTCTTATTGGTGCATTGACTATCTCAGTTTCCATTTAAGTATAGTCTAATCCCATCCTTCTACCCTGTGTCAGCATTTTGTTCACCCATTGATACAAAAATAACATTAAAATTGTTGTTATAAATTTAATATGTATGGCCATATTAAATAGCATATCTGCGAGAGGCTTGATGGGAGTATACTATTGTAAGATTCTTATTATAATACCTAAAATTGTATATTTTCATTTGAGATAGACTGAAATAGATAAGTTAAAAATATGTACTATTAACACTAAAGTAACAACTAAAATAATACAACAAAGAGTTATAAAAAGTAAAAATATTCAAATATTTATGAAAAGGATAGAAAAAGAGGAAAGAGAAATAAAAAGCAGATGGGAATAATAGGAAACAAATAGTAAAGTGAGACATATAACCCCAAAATATCACTAACACTGCAAAAGGTAAATGGTCTAGGGACCACAGAGAAAGGAAAAGATTGTCATATCAGATCAAAACTTGACTCAAATACATCCAGCTTATAAGGAACTTACTTAAAATATAAAACACAAATAAGTCAAAAATAAAAGGATATAAAACAATATATCATGTTCATGCTTATGAAAAGATGGGATGGAGTAACTATACTAAATAGAACTTCAAAATACATGAGCAAAATTTATAGAACTACTCTCCAAAATAAACAAATCCATAGTGAAAATCTAGTTACATTTGGCAAAACCTAGAAATTGACATTGGCAATTCATGTTAACTGAACTGTTTATTTGGATTTCAAAGACTTTTTTTGGACATTAATGTCCTCTTTCTGTTCCAGACCATGACATACTGCAGAGTTCTGGGTGTAAATCCTGTAGAATGTCCCTCAATCTACTTGTCTTCTCTTTTTTTCATAATTATACTGGGGTGAAATTCTTGAAAATAATACAACAGAAGTCAAGTGACTGTTTATAGCAAATTGAAGGATACGTGATATCCACATGACATCACTGGTGATGTTAGCCATCATTGCTTGGTTAAGGTAATACTTGCCAGATTTATCCAATGAAAAATCACTATTGCTCATTTTCCCTAATATATTCCTTAGAAGCAAGTGACTATAGCTGGTCTACACTCAAGGAGTGATACAGAAATTAAACTCTTCCTCCTGTAGGGGGTAGTATTTACATATAATATTCAGAATTCCTCTGTAAGGAAGATTTTTCCCTCCTCCCCCTTTTATTTATTCAAAATTTATTTCACTGTGGACTCATGTATATGTGTATGTACATTTAAAGGATGGATTATATTTCAAATCTAAAGCATTATGTCGCTCAACTATTCCAGCTTTGAGAACTCTTTCAGATTGGCTCCCGTGTACCTTTGACATGTTGCATTCTTTTGGTTTGGAGCATGTTTTTACTTTCTGTGACCCTAATTACATTTCTATAAGTATTTTTTTAAACAAACAATTGCTATATTTTTATGCTCAAATAAGGGCATTTTTGCTAAATGTTAAGTTCAAAGTTCCATTAGATTAAGCAAATTTAATTGTCTAAATATCCTCTACTTTTCAAATCCTTGCTTGTTGTATCAATTATTGACTAAAGTCTAGCAAAATTCCCGCACATGATTGCAAATTTGCCAACTCACCCATTCTGTCTTTTACATTTTGCTCTATGTATTTTGAAATTTTTTTCCTTGCATTGAGTTTTAGAACTTTTAGCTGTTGATCAAATTATTGTAAACCACTTAGTGCCCTCTTTATTAATGCCTTCTCTTTTAATGTCTATCTTTTCTAGTGTTGCTTTCATCACATTTTGTTAGTGTTTTTTATTGTGTAATTTGACACCCTCTCACTTCCAACCACTTTTTCTTATGTTTGTTTTAACTTGCTTTTACTTTTTTTCCTTGAGCATTTAATTCATTTTTATTCACTATAATTCCTAGTATGGTAGCGTTGCTGGTTGAGTTTGTTCTCTTCAGTTCTCGTGCCTGCTCAAACAAAGAATAGAAAGGCAGAGACACAACAGTGAAACAGAGTGAAAGTTTTAATTGAATAGACTCCAAGGGAGCAGTGGGTCAGAGCCCACATAGACAAAGGCTTCCATCTGCTAGGCGGGAGGCCTTTATATTACATTCTGGCTATGAAGCACCTCTTTGATCAACAAGGTGGGGTTATTTGATTGAGGGGTCCATCTATACAGCCATTCTTTTCAGTGTGAATGTGCTTTCTCATGATGAGGTGTGGTTTGGGAAGTTCTTAGCTGTTTTGCTTGTCCCCATGTTGGGATCCGGTTGGGACCAGTATGACCTGGTCCCAGTAGGTGGAGAAGTTATCTTCCTGCAAAACCTTTGTTGTCACGTGAGACCCTCTACCTGGGCAGAGTTGGGGGAATTTTTTCCTTGAACCTTATCCATTCCCCAGCTGCTCGGGTCTATCTTTTTACCTAACAGTAGCATTAAATTCTGCCATCATATTTTATAATTCCTATTTCCATTTGCCTACTTACTTTTCTTTTCTTTCTTACCATTTTCTACATTTCTACGTAGGAATTTTTCTTTGTTTCTTTTTTCTACTCTATTTGTTAATAATCACATCCTTTTTCTATTATTTTAGCATCTAGCCTACAAATTTTAACAGGAATTTTAAACAACATCTAACTTAATCAGTAATCTATCCTACTCCAAAACAACAAAAAGATGTTAGAATACTCTGATTACTAGTGTACATATTTTTCAGTATTGTACTTGAACTATCTTTGCCTTTATAAATTACATATTATGAATATTGTTTTCTACTTTCTGTATTTATTTATATTTACCCCAATGTTGACTTTTTTGCTCAACATTGTTCCTTGAATTTCAGTTCTCTAAAATCAATTCCCTTCTTCCTAAAATACATTTATTAGAAATTTTTAAATGGGAGTGTTGATAAATAAACACAGGTATCTAAGAGTGGCTGTCAGTCGCTCCATAATTGTTAAATACATTTTTGTTAGTGTTAAAAATATATTTTCCTTCCCAAAAAATACCTTTATTTTCCATCCATTTAGAAAGATATATATCACTGCTTATATTTGTACGTATTAAGGGTTATTTTCTTTCACTGTATTAAATTGTATGTATCCATCTTCTATAGTCTTGGCAAGAATGGAAAATTTCAGGAAATAGCGGTTTCTTCCAGTGAGTGTGTGAATTGTTACAACTGTACAATTCTATTTGACATCATCTGTTAGACATGAAGATTGCATCCCAAAGATATGCAAATATGCAGCAAAATAAGTATAAAATAATTTATAACTTTACATAGAATTATTTTCCATAATAACCAAAATATGGAAACAATCCAAGTGGTTATTAATAATAAATGGATATGGTTGATTTGCATTATTTTTCCCAACTATCTACTGACTCTTTCTATTAGGAGAAAACATATACCCTTCCCATTTGACCTCAGGCATTGACATATGAATTGCTTGGAACTGAAATGGGAGAAAAACAGACATGTGCCCACCAAAGTTTTCTGATACATCTAATTATTCTTTGCCCCCCCGCCCACTCCCCATACTTCTATGAGAATAAAAGATCTGAGCTAGGGCCTATTCTCTCAACCTGGCATGAAGAAGGCACAGAAATCAGGATAAAGAGAGAAATAATTGTTGCAATGCACTGAGATTTTGTGGTTGTTCTGGGATCTCTCTGGTACCAAGGCAGAAGTGTTCATTCCTTAAGCACCACATATCAGAAGACACAGAATAAGAAAAAATTCGTAATTTAGGAAAGCCTATGAGAATTTGTCACTTTGGAACTAGTGCTTAATCCTGGCACTAAGACAGGGACTGTGGGTGTAGAGTAGGGGGAGGGCCTCCGGAAAAAGCAAGGCAGAATATTTGCAGTCAGAGCAATGTAACTACATGCAAGGAAACCCCCTCCCAAAACTCTGTGTTAAACATTAAGCTCCAGGGTCATTCTTCAGTAAGATCAGTGGGTGTTCCCCAGATAAAGAAGAGTACCCCATGTTGTTATTATGCTAACCACTTGTAAGATTCACTTTAGCATGCTAAAAGGCCCAGGCCTGTGTGCTGTCTTTCCTCTTTCAAATAGGATAAAGTGATTTTACAAACCAGGCAACTAATTTAGCATGCAGACCCAGCTGTAAACAATATAGTGAAAGGCAGGGAAGATTCCACCTTAAAGATAAGATTCTATTTTAACACCCAGGAAGTTTGGGAAGCAGAATTCTTAACTTACTCTTTAGCAAACAAACAATACCTCAGCCCACCTTGGGGGCTGGGCAGGCTGCCTTTTGATATGCCCCTAGACCAGGATGCAGGTGTTCCGGAGAGAAATCCGGGAGGTGGAATTCCTTGTATTAAGTTAATTCGGGGTGTTCAGACACATGTGGCAGGTCTACACCCCTAAACCTTTTTTTCATGTTCTTAAAAAATCCTAATCTGCCTATAAAACCCCTAGACAACGCAGCACACGGGACTCTTTTGTCCCCTCCTGGCGTGAGCCGGGAGCTCTGTCCTATCACTTTATCTCTAAATAAAAGCCTGTACCTTACTCTCCTACCTTGCGTGTTTATGAAGCTCATTCTTTGGCTTCGTGAACAAGAACCCCGGCATCAGCACAACATAATCCAGAACCTTAAACATCAGCTGTAATGACTAACAGAGATTAGTGATTCAAATAGAAGATGATATGTCTGAATGTTATAAAAGTTTGTGGATTTTCTAACTGCTAACATTAAAGTCAAACATTCTTTGGAGTGAGGAGATATTTGAATGACAAAAGTGCATAAGAGCAAAAACAAATTAAATGCTTGCCAAGCTCTACCTCTCAGATACTGAAATGCCAAGTAATATTTTCCAGAAGTTGCAAAGATCCCTTCCTATCTTTTCTTCATATTTTATTTGTAGTTCTAAAGGAACTCAAAATTAGCATAATATCAAAAAATTTGCACAAAGCCTAAGTATCATTTGCAATATTATGATCAATACTATTTTTAAATGTGTAACTATGTAGTTCTAAATGTAACATGCATTGTCTTTTTCCTACAATTTTAAATTACCTCTGAATCAACCACCACTACCTATTTATAAAAATGTGTTACAATTTTTATTTTCTGCTTCCCCTTTTCATATCATCTATACATATCTAAGTATCATTATCTATCTAATAATACACCTAAATATTGGTGGTGTAAGAGTGAGAGGAGCAGTTTTGTGATCAACAAATTCTTGAGTATAATTTGATAGTATTTTCTAATTTCTATATTAATCAATTAATTCATACAAAAATGTATTTAACAATTATGGAGTGACTGACTATTAATTATATGGCAGCCACTCTCTTTAGAATCTGAGAAGGTCTCTCTGAATGAGAAACACTTAAGCTGAGGCAAGAAGGATGTTGAGGAGTTAGTCAGGAAATGCGGCAGGAATAGATCTTCAAGTTGAAAGATCAGCACTTACAGAGGCCATGAAACTTAAAAGAGATCTTAAGGTGAGAGGCTACATGTGCAATGATTGATTATTTTATGCAAGTGTAATATTAATAAATTTTAGACACATAGTTATGCTGGCTTTGCAAAATGAACTAGATTCATCTACATCATTCTCTGCATGGGAGTATTCCAGAGAAATTTAGGAAGCAAGAAAATTATCTTAATGTTTGGAAAGACATGGTTAGAACTATTTTGACCTCTGGCTAATTCTTAAAAGTAATTCTATGATTTCATTTTTTTCATAATCATATATCCATTTATACCATCCATTGATCTTTAAATATAATTTTGTTAATCTTGCTTTCTCTCAATAGAAATACTCCACTAAAATTCTAAAGCAATTAGCATAAATATTTTCTCAGTTATATACTACCCCTTATTCTACTTTGGGTGTATTTTGTTTTTTATTTCCTTTGATTAGATTTTTCTAAGACCTTTTTGTTTGTCGCATCTCTAAGCAGAGGTGTGACCAGGTCCAACAATTAGAATTCTCCCCAAACCTTCCAAACTCTACCCCTGTTGCAGGTAATTTGTGGGCTTAATTTACATCAACTGCTACAGCATGCATTCTTATCTTCCTCATTGTTATGCTGTGTTGGATCTATGCAAACCTCAGACCTTCCTTTGCTCTGTTTTATATCACTTTTTATAGTTAAAACTCTAAGATGCTTTATAGAGTAAAGTTCTAATAAGAGCAAAGATGTTTTTCCAATATTAACAACACCCAGTTTTGCATATTATAGGGAATAAGGGCAAGGATATTAGGGGAGGGGGAGATAAAAAGAGAGAGATCACCTCTTTTTAATTCTATTCATTCCTACCCTCTGATGACCAAATCACTTTTATCTATGAGCATATTCTTAAGAACAGTAATGAGGACACCATTTATATTACAATTACTGATACCATTATCGTTTTTTTAAATAAAGGCACATAATTTTCTTTAAGTAAAACACTAATTTGTGGCTGAAGTAATAGAAATATTTTAAGGATCTTAATTCCTATAACTAAATTTTCCAAATGCAATTTTGTGCAATTTAAATTCCCGTAGTAAAGAAATTGTATTATTTCTTATTAGATGCTGTACTTCCTAAATATCTTTTTGTGGGAATACTGCATCTGAGGAGCAGTGCTTAATTTTCAAAAAACATTTTTAATAATGCCTTTATTTAATACAATACAATTTAAATGGCATTTTGTGACAAAGGAGAAACTTTATAAATAAATTATATTAGACCACAGATTATGAATTTTTGTTTAAATTGTGTTCACTACATTCTCAACATAAATGCACACCTAGACAGAAGTAATGTTAATCAAGACAGAATGTACTACTGAGTTTTACTCTAGGCAGAAGAATGGTGACTATAAGGACCAGTCAGCATCTCCCATTTGAATTATCTTTAACACAATTATATTAAGATGACAAAGTATTTGGTAGGATACACTGAATGAACTATAAAACAAGTATTTTATCTACATCTAATTACTTACAAAATATACACAGTGGTTTTTGATATCAATTTCATGTTATGTATCACTAGGGAACTAGGAACACTTAATCATGATGCTTCTGATCTAGTCTGGATACAATTTTCCTACCTTTCAGTCCACACATTCTGTTGAACTTTGGTGTTTGATTATTGTATAAAATCACAGTTGTTGAGTCCAAACATGTTTAGGCATTTTGAAAATAGTTTTAACTTCTCAGTCTGATCGTGGAATGTTGTATTTTTCTTCTAAAATACTGACACAAAAGATTGACTGTGGTGATGCTCTCCATCCTCTAATCTCAATTTTTGTTCTGAATATATTTGCGTTGATTAGTTTCTTTATGCCTAGAACATAGGATCAAAAGTTTTCCTTTATACTGAAACATAAACACATGATCGTTTCTATGCAATAGAATTATATAACTACTAATTTATGCAAATTGCTTATATTAACTTTCATAATTTTTTGCATGATTTCAGGCTGGTTACATTAGAAATGACCCCTTGTAGGTACATATACACATGTTTTTTGACAAACATTTTTAAAGTTTTGAAAGTTGCTAAAATGGCTGCGGTAAAATGAGAAAATAAATTTCAGCATAAATTTTATTAGTATCACAAAAATAGAGTTAACTGAAATTCAAGACAACTTTACTAATATTCATGTATATACATGGGTATATTTAACAGGCTGTGCATATTCAAAACTATTAAAAAGTAAAATTACAACATGAATGACTAAAAGAAGTCTTAGTAATTAAAGAACTTGAAACTTACACATATAAAATGGAAATTTTAATTTAAAATGTGAATGATTTTAAATTTGACGGATATTATAATCTCACTACAAAGGTATAAAAGGGAACCTCAAGTTGCAAAATCACTTTTACCTGGTATTTTTTTTCAGTCAGAATATATTCCTTGATAAAATTAAAAATGTGCCAGAACAGACTGTTATATTTAAACACTGAGTTCTGCAAATATAAATAAATTCATGTCTTCTGTATAAACTCTTACAATATCTCAGTTTTATCACTGAAAAGTCCTACCTTCAATCATGATGTAAGCACACCTCTGGCCCAGTGGGTAAAAAGAAGAAAAAAGAAGCTGGAAACAGTTAAGAGAGAGTGGACAATAGGAAAAATAAATCTGTGATTGGACTTACTCTTTTTTTTATAATTCATTTTGGTATCATTAATCTATAATTACATGTGCAATATTATGATTATTAAACTACTTCTATCATCAGGTCCCCCCCACCAACCCCATTATAGTCACTGTCCATGAGCATAGGGAGATGCTATAGAAACATTACTTGTCTTCTCTGAGATGTACAGCCCTCCCCAACATTATATCTGCTAATCGAACTGCCCCTTTTTCCTCCTTGTCCCTCCCTTCCCACCCATTCTCCTCAGTTCCTTTCCCTTTGGTAACTATTAGCCCGTTTTTGGGTTCTGTTAGTTTGCTGCTGTTTTGTTCCTTCAGTTTTTTTCTTTGTTCTTATACTCCACATATGAGTGAGATCATTTGATATTTGTCTTTTTCTGCTTGGCTAATTTCACTGAGCATAATACCCACTAGCTCCACCCATGTTGTTGCAAATGGTAGGATTTGTTCTCTTCTTATGGCTGAATAATATTCCATTGTATATATGTACCACTTCTTTATCCATTCATCTACTGATAGACACTTAGGTTGCTTCCATTTGTTGGCTATTGTAAATAGTGCTGGGATAAACATAGGGGTGCATCTGTCTTTTTCAAACTGGGCTGCTGCATTCTTAGAGTAAATTCCTAGGAGTGGGATTCCTGGGTCAAATGGTATTTCTATTTTGAGTTTTTGAGGGACCTCCATACTGCTTTCCACAATGGTTGAACTAATTTGCATTCCCACCAGCAGTGTAGGAAGGTTTCCTTTTCTCCACATCCTTGCCAACATTTGTTGTTGTTTATGTTTTGGATGTTGGCCATCCTCACTGGTGTGAGGTGATATCTCATTGTGGTTTTAATTTGCATTTCTCTGATGATTAGTGATGTAGAGCATCTTTTCATGTGCCTGTTGGCCATATGAATTTCTTCTGGAGAAGTGTCTGTTCATGTCCTCAGCCCATTTCTTAATTGAATTATTTGCTTTTTATTTGTTGAGGTGCGTGAGTTCTTCATATATTTTGGATGTCAACCCCTTATCAGATACATCATTTATGAATATATTCTCGCATACGGTAGGATGTCTTTTTGTTCTACTGATGGTGTCCTTTGCTGTACAGAAGCTTTTCAGCTTTATATAATCCCACTTTTTCATTTTAGCTTTTGTTTCCCTTGCCCAGGGAGATATGTTCATAAAGAAGTTGCTCATGTTTATGTCCAAGAGATTTTTGACTATGTTTTTTTCTAAGAGTTTTATGGTTTCATGACTTACATTCAGGTCTTTGATCTATTTTGAGTTTACTTTTGTGTATGGGGCTAGACAGTAGTCCAGTTTCATTCTCTTACATGTAGCTGTCCAGTTTTTCCAACACAAGCTGCTGAAGAGGGTGTCATCTCCCCATTATATATCCAAGGCTCCTTTATCAAATATTAATTGACTGTATATGTTTGGGTTAATGTTTGCATTTTCTATTCTGTTCCACTGGTCTGTGGGTCTGTTCTTGTGCCAGTACCAAATTGTCTTGATTACTGTGGTTTTGTAGTAGAGTTTGAAGTCAGGGAGTGTAATTCCCCCTGTTTTATTCCTCCTTCTCAGCATTGTTTTGGCTATTTGGGGTCTTTTGTGGTTCCATATGAATTTTAGAATTATTTATTCCAGTTCATTGAAGAAAGCTGTTGGTATTTTGATAGGGATTGTGCTGAATCTGTAGATTACTTTAGGTATTATAGCCATTTTGACAATATTTATTCTTCCTAGCCAAGAGCATGGGATGAATTTCCATTTGTTAGTGTCCTCTTTAATTTCTCTTAGAAGTGTCTTGTAGTTTTCAGAGTATACGTCTTTCAATTCCTTTGTTAGGTTTATTCCTAGGTATTTTATTCTTTTAGGTGCAATTGTGAATGGAATTGTTTTTCTGATTTCTCATTCTGTTAGTTCATCGTTAGTGTATAGGAAAGCAACAGATTTCTGTGTGTTAATTTTGTATCCTGCAACTTTGCTGAATTCAGATATTAGTTCTAGTAGTTTTGGAGTGGAATCTTTAGGGTTTTTTATGTACAATATCATGTCATCTGCAAATAGTGACAATTTGACTTCTTCTTTACCAATCTGGATGCCTTGTATTTCCTTGTTTTGTCTGATTGCCATGGCTGGGACCTCCAGTACTATGTTGAATAACAGTGGAGAGAGTGGGCATCCCTTTCTTGTACCCGATCTTAGGCGAAAAGCTTTCAGCTTCTCACTGTTAAGTGTGATGTTAGATGCGGGTTTGTCATATATAGCCTTTATGATGTTGAGGTACTTGACCTTTATACCCATTTTGTTGAGAGTTTTAATCATGAGTGGGTGCTGAATTTTGTCAAATGCTTTTTCAGCATCTGTGGAGATGATCATGTGGTTTTTGTTCCTCTTTTTGTTGATGTGGTGGATGATTTTGATGAATTTTTGAATGTTGTACCATCCTTGCATCCCTGGGATGAATCCCACTTGATCATGGTATATGATCCTCTTGAAGTATTTTTTAATTTGGTTTGCTAATATTTTCTTGAGTATTTTTGCATCTACGTTCATCAGGGATATTGGTCTGTAGTTTTCTTTTTTGGTGAGTTCTTTGCCCAGTTTTGGTATTAGTGTGATGCTGGCTTCATAGAATGAGTTTGGAAGTATTCCCTCCTCTTCTATTTTTTGGAATACTTTAAGGGGAATGGGTGTTATTTCTTCTCTATATGTCTGGTAGAATTCAGAGGTGAATTCATCTGGTCCAGGGATTTTATTCTTGGGTAGTTTTTTGATTACTGATTCAATTTAGTTGCTGGTGATTGGTTTCTTTAGTATTTCTGTTTCTTGCTTGGTCAGTTTTGGAAGGTTGTATTTTTCTAAGAAGTTGTCCATTTCTTCTAGGTTTACCAGCGTGTTAGTATATAGATTCTCATAATATTCTCTTATAATTCTTCATATTTCTGAGGAGTCTGTCATTATTTTTACTTTCTCATTTCTGAATCTGTTTATGTGTGTAGATTCTCTTTTTCTCCTAATGAGTCTGGCTAGGGGTTTATCTATTACTGTTCTTAAGAATATGCTCATAGATAAAATGATTTGACCATCAGAGAATAGGAATGAATAGAATTTTTTCAAAGAACCAGCTCTTGGTTTCATTGATTTTTCTATTGTTTTATTCTTCTCAATTTTATTGATTTCTTCTCTGATCTTTATTATGTCCCTACTTCTGGTGACTTTGGGCCTCATTGTTCTTCTTTTTTCAATTTCAGTAATTGTGTCTTTAGACTATTAATTTGGGAATGTTCTTCCTTCTATAAATAGGCCTGGATTGCAATATACTTTCCTCTTAGAACTGCCTTTGCTGCATCCCACAGAAGTTGTGGCTTTGTGTTGTTGTTGTCATTAGTCTCCATATATTCTTTGATTTCTGTTTTGATTTGGTCATTAACTCATTGATTAATTAGGAGAATGTTGTTAAGTCTCCATGTATTTGTGAGTCTTTTTGTTTTCTTTCTAAAATTTATTTCTAGTTTTATACCTTTGTGATCTGAGAAGTTAGTTGGTAGAATTTCAATATTTTTGTCTTTACTGAGGTTCTTTTTGTGGCCTAGTAGGTGGTCTATTCTGGAAAATGTTCCATGTGCACTTGAGAAGAATGTGTATCCTGTTGCTTTTGGGTGCAGAGTTCTGTAGATGTCTGTTAGGTCCATCTGTTCTAGTGTGTTGTTCAGTGCCTCTGTGTCTTTACTTATTTTCTGTCTGGTTGATCTGTCCTTTGGAGTGAGTGGTGTGTTGAAGTCTCCTAAAATGACTGCATTGCTTTCTATGTCCTCCTTTAATTCTGTTAGTATTTGTTTCACATATGTCGGGGCTCCCGTGTTGGGTGCATATATATTTATAATGGTTATATCCTCTTGTTGGACTGACCCTTTTATCATTATGTAATGTCCTTCTTTATCTGTTGCTACTTTCTTCGTTTTGAAGTCTATTTTGTCTGATACAAGTACTGCAACAACTACTTTTTTCTCCTTGTTGTTTGCATGAAATATCTTTTTCCATCCCTTCACCTTTAGTCTCTGTATGTCTTTGGGTTTGAGGTGAGTCTCTTGTAAGCAGCATATAGATGGGTTTTGCTTTTTTATCCATTCAGTAACTCTGTGTCTTTTGATTGGTGCATTCAGTCCATTTACATTTAGGGTGATTATTGATAGATATGTATTTATTGCCATTGCTGGCTTTAGATTCATGGTTACCAAAGGTTCAAGGGTAGCTTCTCTATTATCTAAGAATCTAACTTAACTTTCTTGTTAAATTATTGTAAACACAGTCTGATGATTCTTTATTTCTCTCCCTTCTTTTTCTTCCTCCTCCATTCTTTATATACTAGGTGTTTTATTCTTTGCCTTTAGTTGGTATTTGAATGGTCTGTTTTCTTTGCTATGATTTTATTTTCTCTGGTGACCTCTTTTTAGCCTTAGGAGTGCTTCTATCTAGAGCAGTCCCTTTAAGATATCCTGAAGAGGGTTTTATAGGAGGCAAATTCCCTCCACTTTCGCTTGTCTGGAAATTATTTAATCCGTCCCCAAAATTTAAATGATAATCGTGCTGGATACAATATTCTTGGTTCGAGGCCCTTCTGTTTCATTACGTTAAATATATCATGCCATTCTCTTCTGGCCTGTAGGGTTTCTGTTGAGAAGTCTGCTAATAGTCTGATGAATTTTCCTTTGTAGGTGATATTTTTATCTCTCTACCTGCCTTTAATAATCTGTCCTTATCTTTGATCTTTGCCATTTGAATTAATATGTGTCTTGGTGTTGTCTTCCTCGGGTCCATTGTGTTGGGAAATCTGTGGCCTTCCATGGTTTGAGAGACTATTTCCTGCCCCAGCTTGGGGAAGTTTTCAGCAATTATTTCTTCAAAGACACTTTCTATCCCTTTTTCTCTCTCTTCTTCCTCTGGTATTCTTATAATGCGAATAGTGTTCCATTTGGATTGGTCACACAGTTCTCTTAAAATTCTTTCATTCCTAGGGATCCTTTTATCTCTCTCTGCCTCAGCTCCTTTGTATTCCTGTTCTCTGATTTCTATTACATTAACAGTCTCTTGCATCTTGTCCAATCTGCTGTTAAGCCCATGAATCGCTTGTCTCATCTCTGCATTGTCTTTCCTCACTTCCCTCACTTCCTCCCTTAGCTCTTGCATATTTCTCTGTAGATCCATCAGAATGGTTATTATTTTTATTCTGAATTCTTTTTCAGGAAGATTGTGCATCTCCATCCCATGTGGCTCCCTCTCTGTGGTAGTCTGGTCTGGGGCTGTCTGAGTAAGCTTTGTTTGTACCATATTTCTCTGTCTTTTCATGGCAATAGAAGTGGTCAGAAAAAGAAAAAAAGAAGAAAGAGAAAAATAGAGAAAAAAAAAACACCTGTCGGGTTTAGTTTCTGTGACATTCCTGTAGGTGGTGCTGCTGCTCCACTATTCTGTGGCCATGCAGATCTGCCAGGCCATTTGTGACTCTGGCCGGGGAGGGAACGAATGGGAGCCTGCTGATTTCTGTGGGAAGTCTCCATGCAACTGCTTTTCCCAGCCACAGTCTAAAGGGACCGAAATACCCCAGTACTCCCAGCTTGCTTGGCTGAGTGTGCTGGGACAATCCTGCTCCTCCGTTGGGCCCCTGTCTCTTTAAAACCCCTAAAAAAGCATGCACTTTTCTTTTGTCCTGGGGAACCAGCTGAGTGGACCTGCCGTCTTGGAATCTGCACCTGTGTCTCTCCAATCTCCGATACACCACGTGAAGTGTGTCAGTGCTCCCCGCGCATGTCACCAGGACTTGTTATTCGGCGGGCCTGTGCTTGCACTCCCTTCCCGCTCTGAATCCTCTCCTCCCACCGGTGCGCTGGGGTGGGGGAGTGCTCAGGTCTCGCCGGGTCGTGGCTCCGTATTTTACCCACCTCGAGGAGTGCCAAGTCCTCTCAGGCGTAACTGCAGGCTGATGTCGTCCTGTATCTTCTGGTCTCTCTTTTAGGAATAGTTGTATTTGCTGTATTTTGGTTTGGGGAGGAGTTTTCTGCCGCCCTGCTCACACCGCAATCTTCCCTGAGGTTGGACTTACACTTAAAAGGAAGACTAGCTCTACAAGTCAGCAAGCTTGAATATAATCATCTAATAATTAATCCAGGATTATACAAATATACAAATACAAGAGATTAGACCAATGGCTATTCTTTTCTTATTGTGGTAAAAACAACACAATATGAAATGTAAATATTATTAGTAATAATTTAAGTGTACCATACAGTACTGTTTACTGCATGGGTTCATGACTCTCTTCACTTTTCTTCTGCTTTTTTTTTCTCCTCTGCCTGGATACTTTCAAATGACCTGCCTTGAATTCACTATTTCTTTCTTGTCTTCATCAAGTCCACTGTTGTGCCCCTGTAGTGAATTTTTCAATTCAATTATTGTATTTTTCAACTCAAAAATTTTTTTTTAAGTTTTTATCTCTGTTTGCACTCTTATTTAGTTCATGAATCATCTTCATGAGTGTTTCCAGCATCTTTATGACAATTATTTTTACTTTCCAGGTAATTCATATACTGTTTCTTTATGGTTAATTTCTAGAGATGTATTTGTTCCTAAAAGACTTTTGTATGCAAATTCTAAATTAGAGAAGTTTTGCTAGTTGCTTTTTCAGGAGTTCCTATCTCTTGCTGCCTCTGGTATCTGTCTGGAGTAGTGCATATTCCCTGAAGCTTCCAAAACCCTTTCAGCTCAGTTTTGTTTTCAGCAACCTCCATGGATCTAGAATATCATGGGTCTAATCGGTGTCTGGGTCTGGTGAAAGAGAGACTACTTACTTGCGCAGCCATCCATTAAGCTAGAAGATTGGGTGCACACTCCACTCTTCCCTTTTCTCCCTAAGGGAGGAGCCACTGAGCTCTACCAATCTCTGTCTGTTGTACCATGGGTCCTTTGGAATACAAGTATTCTGCTTATCTTTTTTTTTTATCTTGGTGGACTTGAAACAATTAGAATATTCCACATCTGGTCAGCACTCTGAGACAGGTAAGACAAAAAACAACCTTGGGCAGCCCTCCAAGAATCCAAAATGTTGGATGCAATCATACTTCACTCAGGGGAGAAATCAGGAGTTGTCTCCCTTGGGGTCTGCCATGACCTGGAGGCAGGGGTGGCAGGGGCATGAGGGAGTCCATACTAGTTCAAGCTTCTGTCTTTTTCCTGTGTGGTCCCCAAGTTGGCACCCTTTCTTCTCTGCACTTAAATTCAGACGAAACAGAAAATGGTCCCATGTGTAGCCTCCTGCAAAGTCTGAATGTTAGACTTGTTCTAGTCTTCTCTTCCCTCCCCAGAGAGAAGTTGGGAGTTAGGAATTTCCTCCTTATTGTGTGGGTGCTGAGCCAGAAGGAGGGGTTCTGGCAAGTGACTGTTACATATGTCCCCACTGGCTTTGAGGCAGCTGGTTTCATGCTCATCTGCTTGCAAAATCCTGTTTTATGGACTTTTTACAAAGGCTCTTTGTATTGTTGTTGAATCTGTGTGTCTGTGGTTGAAGGAGGGTCTGGGTCTTCTTATTCTACCATTTTCTGACACATCCAAATTAATGATTATTGTTCAATCATATTTCACATATCATATTTTCTGGTAGTGAATACAATTTGGACGAAAATTCAGCTGGCATCTGTAGCTATGTGAAAAAAAAGAGATAGCTGCTTCATGAGAAAGAGGAGAAAATGCAGCAAAGCAAGGCAGAATACTTCTAGCAACCATGCCAAGTGATTGAGAATCAGGCAGGTTTTAGTTTCAGAGAATAACTGGAGGACACTTTATGACTATATAAAATCGGCAGGAAGTAATATTTTGTTTAGGAACACGAACACATCCTGTGCCCCAAGGCATGTCATAACTTGAACTTAAAACAGGAAGACTATGAGCAAATTCTTAGCTAAAATTATACTCTATTCTCTATCAGGAATAGTTCAATAAATAAGCATGTAAAAACCTAAAAATAAACATTTGGGTTTTATCTGTAGTTATTGGGTTTGCCATTATTACAACCAATACAAATTTGACTCCTAATTTGCAGGCTAACATATAGAATTTTAGAAGCTTATTTAACCAGAACTATGTAAGAAAATGCTGTAGATATATCAATAAGTTACAAAAAACTGAAATTATATTAGTAAAATTATTGAGAAATGAAAGGTCCTTTCATATTCTGATATCTTCCCAGAAGTTGAGATGTTAAAAGTCATAGTACTGTTGCTTGAAAATAAAATATAATGATATTAACTTACCTTCTAGAAGATACTGTCTTATAAAGAACAAAGATTTTAGTTGAATTTTGAGCTTCTTAGTCATAACTTTTACTTATTGTGATCTGGGAGGCAAGATGAGACACAAGGGATTTAAAATTTGATTCTACTTTAATCTCATCTCACTGTTTGCTGCAAAACTTTCTGAAGATCTCTCAATCTAATGTTATCTGCCTCAAAACTTAGGTAGATTTTAGTGGGAAGTCAGAATGTGGTCTATCAACAAACTGCATCTGTGATGAGAACTATAGTGGTTATTATTTTTAATGCAATAGTTTGAGTCTTTCTCTGAACCAACTATCTAAAACTGTGGGCTGTAGTTGAGGTGGTGAGAGGGCAAGTCAGGGTTCAAAATTTGACAAAAAATTTCATAGATGAGAACCTCAGCTTCCCAGTGTGATGAAATAGTTTGCAGCATTCAAATAGTCCAGTCTACAATAACTAGGAATGATGAAAAAAATAAAGAAGATATTGGCTTACAATTATCTAAAAGTGGTGTCCCTGGGGACAGTTAGTTGCTTCAAAACTAGAGAGGGGAGCCCTTCATAAGTAATATAATTTTTGCAGCCATTTACCCTAGCAGCATTTGCCGATTTGGTTGTGGGAAAGAGGCTGAGAGTCTAGGCACAAAAGTATAGATGGGCAATTCAGGGGGATGGAGGAAACAGCAGAATTTGGGGAAAAAAATTGTCCCAGAATAAGAACAAAGATTGGGAGCTTCCAGGATAAACTAGTTTTATTTCAGGCAAGTTGCTGAATTCTGAAAAAGCATGCAGCCTTGAGTAAACTTAGCAAAATTTCTAATTTAATCAAGTCTTTCAGCACCCAAACTATCTACCTAACAGAAAAGTCAACCATTAGGGAGCAAGATATTATCATTTGAGCCTCCATAATTTTTGTACACAAATATGTCCATGTAATAGAGTTAACTATGCCAAAAGACAGTGGAATGTGATTTTTTTCAAAAAAACTAAGAGTATAAATGGACAATATAAAGAAATATAAAGGGATCCAGCACTGATGTTAGCTAATTAGGAATATAAGAAAACTATGAGTAATATGGTAATATAATATATAGAAAAAGAAAAGAGAAAACAGGAGAAAAATTGATTAGTCACCAGGTAATTGGGGTCTAAAAAATATTGAATAGAAATTCTAGAAATTATAACAATATCTGACATTAAGATCCTAATAAAACAGTTTAAAAACACATCCAACACAGCAGAATGTATGTTACGAACTGGAGGACAGGTGAGTAGAAGATGTGACATGAAGCACAGTGGTGTGGAGGTAAGAAGAGCACCGCATACTGAAAAGAGAGAGAGAGACGTGTAAAACAGTGAAAAACTCAAACATTATTGGAATTGGAGCCCCATAAGAGAAGAGAGTATGAAATGCTCAGAAACAACACTTAAAACAGTAACGACCAAGAATTTGTCAAAAGGGGTGCAACAGATTCAGTAAGCACAATAACTGCCTCACAAAATAAGTGCAAAAAAATACCCTGCCTAGTGTATTTAATACTAAAGATCAAATGAACAAAAAGTAAACACAGGAAGGGCCAAAGGATCCATTTTCTTCAGGGGATAATTAATAATTGAGTTATTTTATTATATCATTGTATGTCAGTGATGCATATTGTAATCTCTAGGGCAATTTCAAAGGAGAATTAATTATATAGCACATAAATCAAATATATTTATGTGTATATGTATTTATTTATGTGTTATATATATACATATATATATATCAGTTATGATATAAGGTACAATCCAATTAGATACTACAAGTAAAAGAGTGAAAATATCAGATTGGGTTTATAGAGCCAAATTTAGAAGAGGATAGATTCAAACATAAGGACACAGAAAACTTGAAAGCAAATGGGAAGAAAAAGTTACTATGTAAATAAATATAAACCAAAAACAAAAAAAAATGGTGAAAAGGTGAACATGGTGGATCTGTTAACTCAAATGGTCCATGAAGAGTCCAGCCCCATTTGTGATGTTTTCCAGCTGTTCTTCAGGCCATTACAGAGGCTTCGCATGGCAGACAGCTTCCTTCTCCACACAGCATGTGCTGCCCAGTGAGAGCACCTCAGTGTCTAAAGCAGGCTGCAGTCGGGACTTAATGCTCTCCAGGCGGCCATGCTGCATTCCCAGCCCTGGTGTTTTCATCTGGGGGTCTTCTATTTGGAAACTTTGGCTGACGCCTTCCTCAGGTTCCTCTGCTGACATCTCTTCATGAGACAGGGGTGGGCTTTCAGATACTTCACTTACACTCAGCGCTTAGTACTTCCTCTCTTCCAGACTTTCCTCCTGTCCCTTCCCCCTGCCCACAGGCCCATAAAGCTGCAGAAGCCTTTTGTTCAGAGCTTCATCTGTGGTGTCATGCCTCCCAAATCTGTGCTGATCCACCTGTGTTATTCTGGGTGGAAAAGCCAAGCGGAGAGGGGAGAGAGGAAGTGCTTTCTCTGGTTTAGCCTCTTGCTTATATGTGCTATTGTGGTAAGGGGTTAAAGTCTGGATGATCCTTTATGTTGGCTTATTGTCTTAATGGGAGAGTCCAATGCCTGACAGCTCAGCTCTCTTGAAATTAGCTGAGCCTCTGACAGTGTACACTGAAAAGAGAAGCACTCTACAGATAATAAGCGAATGTCATAATGATAAAAGAATTAATCCTTTCTGAAAAATCAGTATTTTACATCTGTAAGTATAAATCTATGTAGAGCAAAAATTAACAGAACTTAAAAGATAGTGTGTGTCACCTACATACCTTTCTTAACAGCTAATTTATGTATACATGTGTAAAATAAAGTGTCAGTAAGGACACAGTACATTTGAAGAACATGATTAGCCAAATTTACCTAACTTGCATAAGTGGGACACACTACAGATCAATTAAGAAAATGATTTTGCAGTAAATAGCTACAGCTTAATGTATGTGCATCCCATGATCTTTTTATTCCTCTCTTAGGAAGATACTCTGCAGAATATGTATATTTCTTCACCAAAGACATGTACTGGAATGCTTTTGAATTTATAATAATAATAACTTAGAAAATACTTAATGCTCATCAAGAGTAGAATGGATAAATAATTGTAATACATGTTTGCCCAATCATTTATTACTCAGCAAAGAGAATAAATACAGCCACTCAACAGTTCGGATAAGTTGCAATTATGATCTCAAGTAAAAGAAGCTGATACTGAAGCACAGATAGTACATGATTTCATTGATGTACTATATCAGCTAAAAAACTGGAAGAACTAATCTGTGCTATAAGAAGTCTGGACAGCTGTTATCCTTTAGCAAGAGATGCTAAAGAGGTTATGGCCTTAGTTGTAGGAGTAATGATCTTTCTAGATCTGTGAACTGGTTGAAAATTAAGAAAAAAATGATCTTTTGATAGGTACATTTTTCTGTATGCATGTTATACTTCAAAAAATTTTCAAAAATGACAATGTTGGAGTTTAGGATTTAAAATAATTTAAAATAAATAAATTGTAAATAATCACAGAAGAAAAGATATATGGCCCTTATTATCTGTGTAAGATCTATAGAATGGGACTTCAATCTTTCAGTGAAAAAAATTATGTACTGAATACGGACTTCACAAATTCTATTTCTACTGCCATAGACAAAGAGCTCTTGACAGTAAAAGCTGCTGATATAATCACAACTCCTGCTGCACCCAGAAAATTCATGCAGTTGCCACAGCTTCACCCAGCCCTCTCCACCCTACCAACTTCAGCTAGAAGGAATGTACTCAGTCCTTAGCTCTTCACATCCCTGGGTTCTGATTCAAAGTTCTGGGGATGACTCATAGCAGCACATTTTATCTTTATGGGAATCTTGGATACTGAGTCCAGAGCTTCTGCAGGGAGATTTGCTCAGCCTCAGGGAGCTGGAAATTGCCCATAAATAGGAACTTGGGGCAGAGGGAGTATTAAATGGTGACTTTGGTATCTTAACACAATTGTGGCAGATTGTTCTATTTTTTTCATTATGCTAGGTCTGTATTTCTCAGAATTCCTTCCTGCACATAGTCCTTGGTTAGAGTTCAATAAAACAGGCCTTAAGAAAGATTTAGGAGGTAGAGGGAAGCAGTAACAGTTATGCTTATAGGCCAGAGGTGGAGAGAGACAGATTCCCTCAGAACACAAAGAAACAAGAGCCAACAGCTCTTTGTAGGCTTTTACCCTGATTTTTGCAGCATTCAACTACTCCACCTGGACGTTTCTAGCTTCCAGATTCGCCAGCGTGCTCAAGGAAAGCTATGCAGGTGCACCAGGTGGAAAAATATTGTATTAGCAAAACAAAATGAGGATATGACATTTACTGATTAAAAAATTGTTCAATTTTTCCTATAAAAACATTATATTTAGTGATTAATAATTTGTGAAAGATTTTTAGAGGATTTTTAAAGGATGTTTAAATATTCTATATGATACAGTAATGGTGGATACAGGTTATTATACATTTATCCATACCAGTAAAATATCCAACACGGAGTGAACCCTAGTGTAAACTATGGACTTTGGGTGATATTAATGTGTCAGTGTAGATCTATCAGTTGTAACAAAGACACCACACTGGTGCGTGATGTTGATAGTGGGGATGTCTATGCATATGTGGGTGAAAGAGAAGTCTCTGTACCTTCCCTCAATTATGCTGTGAACTTAAAATCGCTCTAAAAAGCAAAGTCTTAAAAAATAACTTTTGATAGTTTTAAAAATCAATCTTCCTTCTAAACTAATGATACCAAAAAAAAAAAATCAGTCTTCCTTCTAAACCTAAGTAATTTATAAAAAACGGGTTAGGGGATATACTTTCATCTGTTAAATGTTTTTAACTTTTTAACCATTAAAATATATTCAAATACTTGTTAATCTTAAAACAAAGAACAAATATAGATTATAATTCACACTTTGCAAAACAATTTCTAAATGAATTTCACTTTTGAAAACAGTTTTAGAATAACCTTTTCTCCTTTCTAAACATGATTATCAGTATTTAAAATACTTAAAAAATTTGCAATGCATATTTTTAGTTGTATTTTAACAACAAAATATATTAAAACATCATTCAATCTAATTCTATAAATATATATTCCTGAGCTTAATTGCAATGATCCCCTGTAGTATCTTTATAACTTTCTGAAAATATGATCATGGAATATGACATTTACCTGAGGGGAGAGTTCTATTCCATTTTATGGCTACAGCTTAGGTGTCAGAAGGTGAATATTAGAATCATAAAGCATTTCTTATCCAAAAGGAAGGTAAAATTTATGATCCAATGTAAATCCTCAATTGAAAATGCCAAGAAACACAGGCCTTAGAAAACAAGGTGACAGTAAAGGATCAAAAGCATTTGGGGAGGTCATGTGCACTTTAAAATACAGATTTTGGTCAAGAACGCATGACCAAAAAACATTGCTGTGTTTTCTAAATCAGTTTATTACTCAAATTTCTTCATTATTTTTACTGTGTTTGTTGGTATAACTGATCATTTTCAAGGTTTCAAGTGATTTTAATATTAAACCATTTAGTTTTGTTACCTTCTTAAACTCTACTTGGATGTACAATATGTCAGGACAGTATTAAATTATTTCGCCAAGTGTTATGAAATTGATTAGACATTGTTTCATAGATAAGTTTTGCTTTCACATAAACAATTACTGAATATCTAACAGAAACAGTGTGCTAAGGTATTGTAAGCATTACAAACTTGAATGACACACTTGCCTTACCATATCTTAACTGATCAATAAAACATCTATAATTGCTATCTTTTGTTTTATACATGCATTTTAAAAACCCAGTTCTTTATGACTTAATGTATAAAGTCATACTCATCATTGCCTTCCAACCCTTTATTTTTCCTTGATTTAGAATCAAGTACATATTTTTGAAAGGAAGGGAGGATTAATAAGTGGGTGATTTTTTTCTTAGGAAAAAAACAGGTTTCAAAAGGACAGTATTATTTACAAAGAAGAAATTTCATGCTGTGTTCTAAACTAATAGAATATTTAAAGAATACTTCACTTCTGAAACACTGGAAAGAAAACAAGATAAAATTCCACAGCACGTATTTCCTAGAAGACTGCAATGTAGTACCAATTGTAGGGTAGGGGAAACTTAAAATCTGACAACTTCTTGCGATTGAGGTACAAACTGCAAGCAAAATACAGTCCTATGGTTTCAAACCTTGCACACGCTGAAATGCTAGAAGCAGTATTTATTTCTCCCCTTTTCGCCTTATTGCACACTGTCACCAGAGGCTGTTGTGTGTGGTATAAATTACAGACAGTTTATTGAATCTGCTTTTAGTCCATCTTTTATAACACACAAGGCTTCACTTTCAAGGTGTCACTTCTGAGGAATAAAGGCAGTCCAGAGCAGTATTTTAAGACTGATTGGATAAAATATGGTTTGGAAAACTGCAAGCACAGTATTATTGGAATAGTTCCACAGGATACACAGCACATTAGATGCAATTTTAACTGTGGTTATTGAGACAGTTTCTTATATTTGCATAAATCATGTGGAATAGATACATATCACTCATGAAAAAATTTGGGATTCAGCATAAATTTATTCCATTCAGTTTATATTTCCCCTCATTACCTTCACTATCTCCAAATCACAACACATGCAGATCTCTGAATTTTTGCTGCATCATGGAGCCCAAAGAGAGATAAATACTGGTGAGACTATAATAATTTATTAATCTTGTATATTTGATGATTATCACAAGTCAGTGTATAAACAGTTTGCATTTATAAGAAGATAATTTTAAAATTACCCTTAGAAGGAATGGAATGATAAATTTGCATACCCAGTCATAGTAGGTAACACTTCCATAGAGACAGAGATGATAGGAAGAGTGAATAAACCACTTTAAATTATTATAAAACTGCCAGAAGTTATATCACTGTGGCTCTAGTGTCTAAGATACTCAGACAAATGAAAGAAAAGAGATGTTTTAATAGATTATACTGCATTTTGGGAACATGCATCTCCTTGCAGCTTAGCTTGGATTTCCTTCCAGAAAAATTGAGATAAAGCTAAATAATCTGAAATTGGAAGGAGTGAGATCAGTACCATGGCCTTGTAAGATGTCCCCCCATTTGGTCTGCTTTTATTAACAATTAATTAAGCATCTATCCATGAACAAAATTGCCTATAAGGGGGTTGTGGAAATCAGCACCATATACCAAGGGACTCAGGAGAAGTCTTGCACACCTGTGTGTCTGGTGATAGGAAGACAGACTTTGGTTGGTATGGGCTGCAAACCAGCAAGAACTATAGAACATGCCCTAACCTTTCTTGGCCACAGTTGGGGAAAACCTGAAGAGTGTTAACTTGGGCAGAAACTCATGGATGAGAAAGACTGTAGAATTTCAGCCTTCCCCAGAGGAGATTACAATGCTCCACTGGAGCAAAAAGTAAATAAAGAAATAATAGAGTTTGAACACCTTGGAGATGGTAAGAGGAAAGGTGCCAGCAGGCACCTTCCCCAAGGCTGCATTGTGTGGGATAGAACGGGCAGTGGTGACGTCTCATGTTGGGGAAGGGGCAGCAGTGATGTAGTGCTTGCCCTGCTCAGGTGCGGAGGACACTGTTGGGGAAAGCAGTTTAGCATTTCCACAGTACTGAGGTGGAACCTCCCTGACTGGGAGGACGGAGCAGATCAGGAAAGAGACAGGCAAGGATATCAAAGGGCATGGAAGACATACATTTTCTGTAGACTTCACTTAGGACTTTCAGCAGGAAGTCTGCCTATGAGCCTCTGAGAGATTCTAATAGGAGACAAAAAAGTCTGTTGGAGCTATGAGATGCCATCAGACATTCAAATATTAAAATAATTGGGATTTCAGAAAATGAAAGACACAAGGGGGCAGAAAGTTTATTTAAAAAAATAGTATCTGAGAACTTTCTAAACCTTAGGAGAGCCTTGGACATATAGCCAGTAGAACACCCTATTATCTCAGAACAGCCACACCTCCAAGGTACTCTATAATGGAGCCATCAAAAGAGCCTTCCATTAGGCTATGGGTGGATTTCTCAGCAATAACCCTTCATGCCAGAAGAGAATGAAAGGATATATTCAAAGTGTTCAAAGAAAAAAAAAGCCAGCCAATAGTATTCCATCTAGCAAAGCTATCATCGCATATCAAGGAGAAATAGACTTTTCCAGACAAACAAAAGCAAAGGAATTTATCACAAACAGATCTGTCTTGCCAGAAACAGTGAAAGAGGTTCTTCAAACTAGAATTAAAAGACACTAATTAGTGTAATGAAAGCATGAAAGTATAAAACACACTGGTAAAGCTAAATATATTGTCAGATTTAGAAAACTAATTCTGTAGTAAGATGGTGTTAGCCATTTAACTGTAGTATAAGAGTTAAAGAAAAAAATAGTAAAAATATCAATAGCTACTATAATTTGTTAATAAATACACAATATAAAAAGTAATCATGACATCAAAAATATAAAAGAGGGGATATAAGAGTGGAGCTTATGTATGCAATTGAAGTTAAATTGCTATCAACTTAAAATGGACTATTTTAATCTATAAAGTGTCTTTGTAAACCTCATGGTAGCTACAAAGAAGAAAACCACACTAGATTCCCAAAATAAAAGAAAGGGAAAACAGAATACTACTACAGAAAATCACCAGTTTACAAAGGTAGGCAGAAGCAGAGGAAAAAGAAACAAGGGAACTACAAAACAGCCAGAAAGCAATTAGTAAGAAGGCATTCATAAGTCCTTATATATAAATAATTACTCTGAATATAAATGCGTTGAATTCAGCAATCAAAAGTTACACAGAAGATGAATGGACAAAAAAACTAACAAACAAATAAACAAGACTGAATTATATCCTGCCTATAAGAGACTCACTTCAGATTTAAGGACACATGTGGGCAAAAAGTGGAAGGATGGAAAAAGATACTCCACAGAAATGGAAACAAAATGAAAGTGCAGTTAGGTATACTTTTATAAGACAAAATAGACTTTAAGCCAAAATGGTGATGAGATGAAAAAGGGACATTATATAATGATAAAGGGGTAAATTCATCAATAAGATACAAGTCATAAATATATATGCAATCAACATAAGAGTTCCTAAGTATAAATATATTTAGCAAATGCTAACAGGTCTGAAGGGAGAAATAGACAACATATTAATAGTAGAAAACTTGAATGTACCACTTTCAGCAAGGAATAGGTATTCAGACATAAAATCAACATGGACATGTTGGGCTTGAACCACATATTAGACCAAATGAACTTGAGAGATATTCATAGAACATTCATCCAAGAGCAACACATTCCTCTCAACTACACAGGGGACATTCTCCAGGATGGATCATATGATAAGGCATGAAATAAGTTATAACAAATCTTACCAAGACTGAAATCATACAAATTATCTTTTCTGAGCACAGTAATTCAAAACTAGAAATCAACAAGAGGAAACCTGGAAAATGTAAAAGCATGGGGAAACTAAATGACATACTTCTGCATAACCAATGGGTCAAAGAGATCAAAAGGGAAATTTTAAAAATTTCAAAATAATTTAAAATTTAAACATGGCACACCAAAACATATGGGATGCCACAAAAACAGTTCTAAGAATGAAGCTCTTACCCAAAAATGAATATATAATGAGAAAATAGAAAGACATTAAATAAACAATGTAACTTTATACCTCAAGGAACTAGAAAAATAAAAATAAACTCAGACCAACATTAGTAGAAGGAAGGAAATAAAGATCATAGAAGAAATAAATGAAAGAGAGAAGAGGAAAATAATACAGAATATTAATAAAACTAAACTGCTTTTTTTGAAAAGATAAAGAAATTGACAAACCTTTAGCTAGACTAATTAAAAGCAAAAGAGGAAAGACAAAATTTAAAAAAAAGGGAGACATTACAAGTGTTATTACGTGCCATTATATGTGACTTATATGACTGACATACATATCAACCATATTTCTTGAGAAGGTTTGCATTTAGTTTAATCTTTTTTGAAACCATCATTTCCAAAAGAATTTCTCTATCAGACTTCAGTTTATGCAGTATAGCTCATTTTCTCTTCCATGGGATATCTCTATATTTTTCATGATGAGTTACTACCAGGAACGCTGAGTTTCAAGTTCAGTTACCATTAGTGCCCCATCCAGACATGTGGGGATCTCCTGGATGCTCACCGTGGTTCTAGTAGGTAAGGGGGCCAAGGGCTCAGGGTGTAAATGGTAAGAGGTCTTCTTAGGATCTGTTCTTCTAACCAACAGTACTTTCCTGTTGGCTTGGTGCCTCTGTGGACACTTTTCATCCGTTCTGGAGTTCCGAGCTAGGAAACGAGGAACAAGGATCAGGGACATACTCTAGTGTCTAAACTGTAAGCCTCTTTCAGTTCTCTTCAACGGACTGTCACTTCCCTAAATGAAAAGTATGTATACTACACTTACTGAGTGCCTTCCTTTTGATCTATGGTTGCACTTCAAACTCTGACAAGAATTTTAATTTCTCCATCAAGAGTCCATTTCAAATTCAGCAATTAAATAGCTAGCCAGGGATCCCAAATTCTGTAGAAGGACCAGATCAAGGGTCTCTGGATTCTGGCACACAACCAGAAGTTATAGTGACTTTTTTCTCTTAAATGAAACATTTTACTTTTCTTTAGAAATACTATTTTGTTAGTATCTTAGAATTTATCTCATATAATTTAAAGTTAGTTTATTTTGTTATTTTCTCTTCCACCACTTCAGCCACATTTTGCCCTCTGGGGAGAGTATGCCCAGGCACCAAGAATGTAATAGGCTCCTTAATAATATTAATTGAACAAAGGGATAAACCAGTTATGCCTCTAATAGGCAATTAAAATCTAATTGTTCTATCATAAGATTATATTTTATAATTCAAGTCCATTACGTCTTCTGAATATCTGTTGTTCAAAATGTTCTTAATGATATTACTTAAAGTGTATTGTCTAACAATTTGATCTGAATTTCCTGATTCCTAGAACTTTTAATGTAACAGGCACCATGTGTTTCTTTTTAATCCATCATTATTTTCAGCATAGTAATTTGATGTGTTTGACTTTTTTTTAGTTTTTATGAATGATTATAAATTATTTTTGAAAATGCATCATGTCTCATTGGAAAATACAATATTTCTATTCATTCTTCGGTGTTAAACTAGTCATTAACATCACTGTCTTAACATATGTACTTGATAAATTGGGATGTTTTTTTGTTATGGCCCAACTGGTAATTCTAGACTCAATACTATTGTTAGTGGGAATAGATTCACTCACATACTAAATCTTTAATTATTAAATAAATATGAATGTAGTTTTGAATAAAGTAGATACAGTGAGAAGAAAAATAATCATTGCATGGTATAGAATTTGAATAACTCTTGAAAGAGGTATGCATAATATACTTCAAGTTAATAGGGTGCATTAGAAAGAATATTTATAATGCCTTAACTTAATATCTCTATGCATCATGATTACAAAATATTTTTTTAAAGTAACATGGATAATTAAAAACAGCAGCTAATGCAAAGGAAAAAAAAAGAAATGTAGAATCACTTCCAATACCAAAATCTGCATTACTCATAGTCCGACCAGAGAAGAATGAGTAGGAGATATATTTTTAAATATTTATTGCAATAACATGGTTTATGGGATTGTGGAGTTAGCCAAAATCCACAGGGAAGGCTGTCACAAAGGGTGGGCTGGGACTCTTGGGCATGACCTGAAGCTGCTGTACCCAGTATTTTTTTTTCTTATTCAGGAAAATCTCAGTTCTGCTTTTAAAGCTTTCAACTGGTTGAATCAGATCTACTCATATTGTTTAGGTTAATTTTCTTACTTAAAAATCAATTGATCATTTGTTTTTATCAATCTATAAAATACCTTCAGACCAACACATAGATTGGCGTTTGACTGGATCACTGCTGACTATAGCTTAGTCAAGTTGAGACATCAAAAGACCATCATATATACTAAAAAACAGGGCATATTCATTTTAGAGTTCTATTCAATAGCCCTTGACTTAAATATGGTATGAATTGGCAATACTTAACTTATATTTTTCACTTGTATGTACTTATTTTGGAAATAGAGTTACATTTACAAACTTAGATTGGCTTTAAAATACCCCTTGAAGCTTTAAAGAAATATTTTAGATGATACTGCCATTAAAAGGACTTATTTCTGTTAATTTATCAGGCAATGATGTTTCCACCTATAAAAAAGAATGTTCTCATGGGAACAGTAGAGGACAAAGACAAAGCAAAACAACTTCAAGATTAAGTAAATATTGTAGCCAAAACCATACTTTGAATAATGTACCACTGTCATTTTTACTCCCTGAAAAGTGACATGGTATAATTTATACTTCAGTCTTGCCACATGCTGCTTTACCAAGACAAATACAGATCTTTAAGACTAAAGGAAGAGAAGGAAAATATGGGGTGAAATTTGACAACAATCTAAAGACATCTATTTTACACAACTCTTTGATTCAGAACATAAAGAAAACCTTTTTTTTCCTATAGACAATTTGAGGCTTTGAGAGAGAATATTGGCATTTGATTGTCAACAATGAATGAGGAATATGGTACTTAAAATAGGTACTAAGTAGGTTGCAAGGAAGAAAGCAAATGGACTCTGCTTGAAATAGCTTAGTGTTTGTAGTGTTTATCTCTTAAAATCATTAAAATAATTTACTTCATATTTTTAAAAATCAAACACATACCTAAACATCATAAACATTTTTGAAAGTGAAATAATTAGCTCAAAAACAGAGCTATACATAAAGCAATGCAAGTGTATATACATATATTTATATTATATGTATGCATGCACAGATGTAAATATATATGCATGTATACACACAGAAACAATATTAAGGAAGATTATATTCAATATGAGGGTGGGACTTAAATTTCTTAAAATTCACAGAACTAGAACAAATAATCCTAAAATCTTTTGCACCACTAAGAAAACGATCAACAAAATGAAAGGGCAATCTACTGATGGGAGAAGAGGTTTGCAGATGATATATCTGATAAGAAATTAATATCTGAAATATACAGTTGACCTTGAACAACATCTGTTTGAACTTCATGGGTCCATGTATATGTGGATTTTTTTTCAATAAATTCATTGGAGATTTTGAACAATTTGAAAAAACATTTTCTTTCCCCAACTTATTTTATTGTTAGAACACAGTATATGATATATATAACATACAAAATATTTGTTAAGCAATTGTTAATTATAATGGCAAGGCTCCTGATTGATAGTAGGCTATTAGTAGTTAAGTTCTGGGGTAGTCAAAAGGTATACAAAAATTTTAAATCATGTGGGAGATTGGCACTACTACCCTTTTCATTGTTCAAGGGTCAACAATATAAAGAATTCATACAACTCAAAACCAAAAGCTAATCACTTAAAAAGTAGGCAGAAGACCTTGATAGACATTTTTTCCAAAAAAGACATAGAGATGGCTGAGAGACACATGAAAAGATGCTCAACACCACTATTTAGAGAAGTACAACTTACAACTATGAGGAGATATCACCTCACACCTGTCAGAATGACTATTAATAAAAAAACAAGAAATAAGAAATGTTGGGAAGGATAAGGAGAAAAGGGAACCCTTGTGCACTGATGGTGAGAATGTAAATTTGTGCAGCCACTAAGGAAAACAGTGTGGAGATTACTTGAAGAATTAACAATAAGAATACCATACAACCCAGTAATTCCACTTCTGGGTATTTACCCACAGAAAGTGAAAACACTGATTAGAAATAATATATGCACCCTTATGCTCACTGCAGCATTATGTCAATGACCAAGATATGGAAGCAAACTAAGGGTCCACCAAGAGATGAATGGATAAAGAAGATGCCATACAAACATATATATATATGTAGAATATGAATATTATTCTACATATATATATATGTACATATGTAGAATTAAAAAAAAATAAAAACAAAAGTCAAATAAAGCAAAACAAAAACAGGTTCATAAACACCAGAACAAACTGGTGGTTGCCAAAGAGGAGGGGAGTAAGAGAGGATGGGTGAAATAGATGAAGGGGACTAATAGAGATACAAATTTCCAGTCATAAAATGAAGAAGTCATGAAGATGTAAAGTACAGCATAGAGAATATAGTCAATAATATTGTAATAAGTTGGTATGGTGACAGATGGTAACTGTACCTACAAGGGTGAGCATATTGTAATGCAGGCCAATGTTGAATTACTATGCTGCATACCTAAAACCAATGTGATGTTGTATATCAACTATACTTCCACTCTTGAAAGATATTTTTACATTTCAATTTCAAATACATATTGACATTTGATGGAGTTATAGGAAAAAATTTCAGCCAATTAATCAAAACAACAGAAAAAAAGAAAACTTTAAATACTTGGATTGTGAGGAATAATAAAGGAAGAATAAACATTGAAGTAGAGGATCATAGAAATATAAATGGAGAGTTTCAAACGAAATGTCAAAATATTCAAGATTAGTGATATTTCAGTTCTTGAAAAGGACATTTGGTTTGCTTAAAACATGTGTTATAAAAAATGTAATAACAAAAATAATAATAAAATGGTGAAAAAAGACCTAAATGTGTCCCCCAAAGCAAATCCTGAACTTGAATACAAATAAATCCTATTACAAATTATATCCAATTTATATCACATTTACATAAACACATGGAGGTAAATCATGTCATTTTGAAAACTACTTTGATTGGACACCTTTACTGGGACATAGTCTAAGGGCAACAAAAACTACAAAACAACATTGATTGTTATGGTATTAATTTGTATTTCTGAAACCATTTCATCTCTACTGTGTGAAAGTTCAAATGAATAAATATACTGATAATGTTGGAAGCCATAATCTTTACTGAGAGAGAAAGAGAAGAAAGAAAATTGATATGTTGTATATCTGAAGCTGAAACATCATTACGAAATATATATATGAAGTGCTTAGCATAATGGCATCATGCCAAAAAGGAAAGGAGTCAGTTTGAAGGGGCTCTCACTGGCCTAAGTTCAGGCATTATAGCATTAAGATAATAATAATTATAATAAATATATTAATAATATAATAATAATACATGCATACTTATATATGTTAAAATATATTTATATATGAAATGTATGACTATATTAATATGAATATATAAGATACATAATAATGTTGTAATATTAATATAATCATTAATAACATTTAATAATGATTCTAATACAAAATCCACCCATCTATACTTATACTCAATAAAAGAAGACAGGAGGAAGAGAAAGTTCTTCTTTATTGAAGAATGCCAATTAATAAATATGTAAGGAATAACAAAATAAAAGACTCCAATGTAATAACTTGTTTAAACAAAGATCACCAACAGATGTTAAAACCATGGGGTGAAAGATTGCTGGGGGCAGTGATAAGTCAATGTTAAATTTTTCTCTCCATCTTTAACAGTGGTTGTGGGATTATGCTTGTAGCATAGTAATTCCTGAAGCTCTGTTCTAAATTGTTAAAAAGTTTAGAAGTGGTCAGAGATAGTAGCCTTTATAATGAGCATAGTTAGAATGGATATAGTCCAACAAATTTCATCTAGCAGGTTCATTGGTGACACTTACTCTTGAGTTAATTCAGTATTTATTGAATGTGTGCTTACATTCCAGGCTTAGTATCTAGTTTGGGAATATACAGATTAACCAGATGCACTTGCAGATTTCAAATTGCTCCGGTCTAGTGAAGAAAACTCCACTTTCCCTGTATGAACAGCTAAGAGTATTATGGAAGCACAGAGTCTGATATCTTTTGTGAGCACTGGAAGAATCAGAGAGGCTTCTTTTAAAAAACAAAAGCTGAAATTAACTATAAAGAATGAATAAAATAGGCTAGATTAAGAGAAGAAAATGCACTAAGGACATGACATGAAGAAAATAGGGCTCTATTAAGTGCTGAAAAATATCACTGACTTGGTGCTGGTCTAATATGCAATATTATCCACAATATGAAAAAAAGAGACTGCTTAAGAGAGCTATGATCATATAAAGAAAGGCTTCCAAGTTATAAAGAATGTGTGCTATGTGTGGGGGGGAGGGGATGGTAGAGGAGCCTGGTTTTAATCTCCAGGTCTCAGGTACACTAACCTCAAGTACTGTATTTTTAATCCATAGCATTATTATTTTATCATTGGTTAATTCATCATTCACTTGCATACATATGAGTATGTATATATTTGTTTTTGAATATAAAATTTATAAACTGCTCACCAAACATGAATAATAAAATGACAGTAACTCATTTCCTCTTACGTAATACTAACCTAATCAATTCTCTACCTCTCGCCACCGATGATAGCCATTATCTTAATCTTGTGTTTATCACTATCTTCATTAAAATTTAGTTTAGTCACATTTCAAGGCAATTGTATTAAGCATATAGTCTCAGATACTTCTACTTTCTGAAAATAGTATACTTTATAAAGTCCTGAGATTTTTAAACCAGATATTATATTAATAGCACTCTACATTATCATGACTAGCTGTAGGTCATTTACTCTGAGCACTGTATAATGTCCCATCGTTTGAATATCCCATACTTAATTTATCTATTCTCCTGTTAATGGGCACATTTTTATCACTCTGAATAGTGCTATTAACATGTTTGAATATTATATTAGAATACATTTGCATTGTTTTTCTTTTGTATGTACTTAGAAGTGAAATTCAGGAATAGTTAGGGGGAGTGAATGTTAAAATTTATAAGACAATGTCAAATTACTTTTTTAAATGTCTGTACCAAACAGCCATATGCTATATCTGAAAAGTTCCAACAACAGTTTATAAGACACTATGACAAATCAGTCTTTCAACCACATGGTATTGTCGTACTTCTTGAGTTTCTGCTATTTGAATTGTGAAAAACTGAATCTCATTTTGGTTTCAATTCATATTTTTTTTCTTTTTTTTTTTTAAGCTTTATTGAGATATAATTGATATACAAAAAATTACTGTTACTTAATATACATATTTTGATGAGTTTAGGCATACACATACACCCATGATATCATCGCCACAGTTAAGGCGTTAAACATATTCATCACCTCCAAAAATTTCCTTGTGTTCTTTTTTTTTTTTTTAAATATTTTATTTTATTTTAGTATCATTAACCTACAATTACATAAGCAATACCGTGATGATTGAACTCCCCCCATCACCAGGTCCCCCCGACCAACCCCACCACAGTCACTGTCCATCAGCGTAGTGAGATGAGAATCGCTACTTGTCTTCTCTGAGCTGTACAGTAGCCCCCGTGCCCCCCCACCCTATGTCTGCCAATCGTAATGCCCCTTTTACCCTCTTATCCCTCCCTTCCCACCCATCTCCCCAGTCCCTTTCCCTTTGGTAACTGTTTGTCCATTCGTGGGTTCTGTGAGTCTGCTGCTGTTTTGTTCCTTCATTTATTTATTTATTTGTTTGTTTATTATTATTTTTTTTCTTTGTTCTTATACTCCACATATGAGTGAGATCATTTGGTACTTGTCTTTTTCGGCCTGGCTTATTTCACTGAGCATAATACCCTCTAGCTCCATCCATGTTGTTGCAAATGGTAGGATTTGTTTCTTTCTTATTGCTGCGTAATATTCCATTGTGTATATGTACCACATCTTCTTAATCCATTCATCTACTGATGGGCACTTAGGTTGCTTCCATTTCTTGGCTATTGTAAATAGTGCTGCAATAAACATAGGGGTGCATGTGTCTTTCTCAAACTGGGCTGCTGCATTCTTGGGGTAAATTCCTAGGAGTGGGATTCCTGGGTCAAATGGTATTTCTATTTTGAGTTTTTTGAGGAACCTCCATACTGCTTTCCACAATGGTTGAACTAATTTGCATTCCCACCAGCAATGTAGGAGGGTTCCCCTCTCTCCACATCCTCGCCAACATTTGGTGTTGTTTGTGTTTTGGATGTTGGCCATCCTCACTGGTGTGAGGTGATATCTCATTGTGGTTTTAATCTGCATTTCTCTGATGATTAGCGATGTGGAGCATTTTTTCATGTGCCTGTTGGCCATCTGAATTTCTTCTTTAGAGAAGTGTCTATTCATGTCCTGTGCCCATTTCTTAATTGGGTTATTTGCTTTTTGTTTGTTAAGGTGCGTGAGTTCTTTCAATTCATATTTTTTTATCATAAATATGATTGAACACTCCTTTCTATCTTCAATAACCATATGTATTACCTCTTTTGAGAAGTACTTTCTCATATAGTTTTTTATTTTTTATGTCACATTATTTGTCATTTTCTTACTGATTTGTAAGAATTTTCTATATTTATTATTGGTTGTGTATATTACAAATAGTTACCTCTAGTTTGCAACTTTGCATTTTCCATTTCTATAAAGTGGCTTTTGATTTAGAGCCTTGCTCATGTTAGTGCAATCCCACTTGTTAATCTTGTTCTGCATAAATGACAATTTTCCCTTAATACTGCTATATCTATCCCAAGCTCAGAAATGGAACCGATTGATTTTTTACATCAATTTTTTTAAAGGTACTACTTTAGATATTTAACTTCTTATTTCATGTGGATTTGACTTGGATTAATGGTGTGAGAAAGGAATCCAACTTAATTTATTTCATATCAATAAATTTTTTCCTGTTCTGTTTAATTTTTTTAAATTTCCCATTTTCCTCACTGATCTTCCAAGCTAACTTATTGTATGGCCGATGTATAAAAACCATCTCTGTTTGGCTCTCTATTCTCTTCCATAGGAATATTCAACTGTGTTTATTCATATATTTGAATTATATACTATATTAAATACTATATTTTTATAAAAGTCTTGATATCATATAATGCAAGCCCTCTCTCCATAGTATTTAGGTGAGTCTTGATTATTCTTTTTCTATTCCTTTCATATAAATATTTGAAGTCTTTTATCAAGTGTTTTAAAAACTGTTAATGTTTTAATTTGAATCGCAGTGAAGCAACAGAAAATTTATGAAAAATTTATTTCTTTGTACTATTTATATTCCTATCCTTAAGCTTAAAAACAAATTTACTGAATAGGCCCTTCAAAAGGAAGTGAAAAAGAAGTTATAGTCATCCTTAATTCTTTATTCATTTTGGAATAAACATGATCATATCATATTTAGGATAATATTACACTAAAACAACCTTTATTCCAACTTTACTGAGAGGGTTATTCTATAAGTAATGAATTTATATTGCATTCTGTCAAACATTTTTGTTTATTAATAATCATACTTTTCCTCCATAATCTCTTTATGTGCAAATTTCATTGTAAATAATTAAAATAATAAACCCTCCTTGTCTTTCTGAAATAAACCTAATATAGACATTGTGCATTTGCTTTTCACACAATGTTGAAATCAGTTTGCTACAATAAAATCTTCCTGAATTTAATGATTTTTGTATTATTTCTGATTTTCACAGTAACTTTTACTAGCTTGATCACATTAATTTGCTGGCTGCCCAACCTATGAAAAAGGTATATCTATCCAATTATTTTAAGACTTTTGCAATTCGTCTCACCAATGTTTTGTTGTTTTTAGTGTAAAAGTTAGGCAGAAGAACAGATATGAGCAGGGTGGAAAGAGAATATGGCCTGTAAAGCCCACTAGAAGGGACTCAAAGAGTTAACCAATTAAAAATAGAAAGTTCAGAAGGCCAGGAACAACTTGGCCTAGAAGTTTGAATACTCCCCAGATAAAGAAAAGTATCTCAGCATAGCCTATGTTTCCACTGTGTCAATTAGAACACAGCATTGTTAAGATTTACTTTAGCACCTGCTAAAAGGCCCAGCTTATTCAGTAAGAATTCTATCTTAAAGTTAAGATTGCATTTTAATCAAATGGATGGTGGCTCACCCTACATTGGAGGCAGGGCAGACAGTCTGATTGATATGCTTCCAGACAGAAGCTATATCCTGGGAAAGAATCAAAGCCATATATTTCTTGTGTTAAGTTAAAAAAAAAGAAAACTTAATGTCTGAATACAGATGAACATTCTTGGACAATTTTGCCGGTCTGCAACTGGGCTTTTTCGCATTCTTGAAAATACTCAAGCGCCTATAAAACCCTAGACCCTAAACCTTTTAGGGCGCCTCTTCTTTGAAGTAGCCCCACACTCCCCTTTCCCCGAGTGTGCACCTTTTTGTTTTAAATAAACTTCTCACTGCTCAATTTATAACATTTTGTCTCTGCGCTTTTCCAGTGGTGTCTTTGTTACTTTCTTTGTCATTCTAATTCTCCATATTTAAACTCAGACCTTCACTCCCTCTGTCCTATTTCAGATAAATAAGAAGGGGCTGCTTAGAGCACAGATCTGGGCTTGCAAATTACCATCACCTGGATGCCCTGGAAGGAACTGCAGTTTGCAGTCATGGTCTTTAGTAGCCTGCCTGAAAATCTTCTTTCTTTGTCTCTAGGAAGTTCGCAGAACATCTCACTCCATCCAGTGCCCTGAGGCTCCCCCAAATCCTGGGGTGCTAGGGACTCAGTTCCCATGCCGTGCAGATCCACGTGGACACTGGATGCCAGGTGACACTGGCTTAAGGAATTAGCAGGGGATGTGCCCCATGCTGAATAGCAGTTCAATTAACTTCCTTTACTATTCTAATCTGTCATTCCCTGACACTCTCACTTTAATAAATTCCTTCCTCACCTGGTACTCTGACTTCCGTGTGTCTCCGAACCAACCTCTGCCCCCAACATAAGGATCTCACACATACTTTGTTAGGAGTATCTCAAAGTATTTCATGTTGCTGAGCATGTTTGAAATAGTATTTTTAAATTTCAGCTTCAAGTTGTTACTATATAGAAAATAAATGAATTCTTGAATACTGACACTCCTGCAAACTTGAGAGTGATAGCTTTTTGTAGTGGATTCTTTAGAATTCATTTTGAATACAGTCATGTCATCTACAAATACAGCATTCTAACTTCCTTTTAATTGGTATGTCTGGTTTCCTCCGGTCTTACGTTGGACATAAAGTCTAAGATCAGATATCCTTGTCTTGCTTCTGATCTTATATTTCACCAATATGTACAATGCTAGCTTTAAGAATTTTATTGATGAATTTTATCTGTTTAATCATGTTCCCTTTTATTCCTGTTGTGTTGAGAAGTTAATTTAAAAAATTATTTTGCGAGAAAAGTGGTCGTTTTTTTAAGTATTATTCCTGAATCTATTGATATGGCCGTAGGACTTTATTTTCTTTAATTCTATAATTTTTGTTGATTGTATTAATAGATTTTCAAATGTTAAACAGATCTTTATTTTCCTTTTTATATATTACTAGTTTTATTTGGTAATATTTTTGTTAGTGGGGTTTGCATTTCTGTTTATTTTTCTCATTTCTTGGAATATCTTCTTTTGGCTTTGGTATAAATATAATATAAGTTTTATAAAATAGGTTAAACAATGCTCCCTTCTTCCTGTTTTTCTAAAAGTGTTTGTATAAGAATGGTATTATTTTTTCCCTAAAACTTTTACAGATTCACCACCATAGTCATCTTGGCCTATGTTTTTCTTTGTGGGAAGATTTTGCAACAAATTTGATTTCTTTCAAGACAGCTAAATTTGGATTTCTCATTTCTTTAGTCAGTTTTGATTGTGTCCTTCAAGGAATCTATCTCATCTAAATTTTCAAATTTATTGGGATAAGGTCATTTATAATATTCTCTTATAATTCTTTTAAAGTTATTGGTCTTTTATGATATTTTCACTCTCATTATTAGTGTTACTTATTTGTGTTTTCTTTTTATCTTGATCAGACTACATAGTGGTCTATAAATGTCATTAATATTTTTGAAAATAACTTCAAATTATTGATATTTTTCTCCCTTTAGTTGTCCTTTTTCTATACCATTTACAGATATTTTATGTGAATTATTTCTTTAAAAAAATCCTTTGGGAATAATTAGCTTTTCTTTTTCTACTTTCTAAGGTAGATGCATGATTATTGATAGGTCTCTCTTCTCTAATAATATAAGATTTCAAACCTATAAATTCCTCTCTGAGCACATATAGTTGTATCCCACAAATTTTGATATGTTTTTAATTTTCATTCAGTTCAAAATATTTTCTAATTTTCATTATAGAATTACTTTGTCCATTGGGAATGTGCTGTTTAATGTCCAAATACCTAATAGTTTTGTCTAGGTACATTTATATTACTGATCTCAAATTGACAGAGTTGTTTAAATCTTATATATACTTAGTAATTTTCTACCTACTTGTTTTATCAGTTAATGAAGACAAGTATTGAAATATTCAACTGTTATTGTCAATTTGTGTATTACCTTTTTAAATCTAGTTTTGCTTCATGTATTTTGAGCTCTGTCACTGAGTGAAATATTCTTAAGATTTTTCTGTCTTTCTAATTAACTAACACATTTATCATTATTATCATTTTCATCTCTAGTACTATTTCCTTCCCGAATATACATTATCTGATATTGCTAGAGCCACTTCATCCTTATGTTTAGCATTTCCATGATAAATATTATTTTTTGTTTTATTTTTAACCAATTTATTTTTTTTATATTTAAAGTGGGTTTCTTATAAACAGTCTAAAGTGAATAGCTGCTTTACCCATCCAGTCTGGCAAATTCTGTCTCTTAATTGGATTTTTTGGACAATTTACATTTAACATAATTTTCAATACAGCTTTATTTAAATCTAACATCTTACTTTTTTTTTCTTTACATTTCCCAAACATTTCCCAATTTTATTTTTTCATTTTTACTGATTAGCAATTCTTATGATTCTGTCTCATCTCTACAATTAACCATATTTCATTTTAATTTTTACTCCTATTCCAGGATATGCAATATTCATCTTTAACTTATCAAAGTCTGGCACAAGTCAAGTATCACTTTACCTCTGATATAAAACTCTTACAGCAATATATTTCTATCTATCTTTCCTTCTATGCACAATACTTTGTTGGTTTCCAATTTTTTTCTCCAAGCAATTACTATTTTTCATGCTTCTTAGGCTCTTTTCTACTTAGTCTTCTTCTTTCCTGAATTGTGACCCAAAGCTCCCTTTCTGAATTCTTGATTTCCGTCTCCTAAACTTGGGGAGTTATTTTGGCTTATTTTGGCTGTCCCTCCCTAAATCACTGGTCTAGAATTTGTCTTCAGGTGGAGAATAGAAGTGACTGTAGGGATTCCCCTAGATATTCATCCTTTACACGGATCACAGTCTTTCACTGCCTCTTGCCCACTGTCTAAAGAGTCATTTTATGTATTTAGTTCAGTTTTGTAATTGTTTATGGTGAATAGTTAAATCTATTCTTTGTTGTATCATTATGAACAGAAGTTAAATCTCATGATGACTGCTTTCAACTACAGTGATAAAGTTGGAAGAAAATTGGAAGGTAAATTAGAAATACATATTGATAAATACCAAATTTATGGAGGTAGTGTGATTCTTAAATTCCTAAAGAAAATGTACTATTCCTTAGTGTTCTGTGTCTTATATCCCAAGCACTGGATACCACATTAAGAACACATTTTAATGATGATGTATGTAGAAGAGTAGAATATGTCTTCAACTGCTACAAACAAAATATATTTTATTTACAAAATAATGCAAATGTCCTGTTAAATTTTAGTGGTATATTACAACCCTAGAATGGGAGTTCTTTAAGGACCTATTAACTTTTATTAATTTTACCAGCATTGAATAATCAGTACATACATAAATGTCTAACATATAGTTAGTGCTAGATGTATATGTTAAATATTTGAAAGTAAAAATCCAGGAGTAACTACAAGAAGGATTAACCTGGCCTAATTTGCAAAGTTGCTTAGTTGAAAGCAATCTTTGCTTCTGATCTATGTACCTGAGATTGAATACACATAAAATATGTTGAAAATTATGCATTAAATTTTAAGACATTACATTTATAATGCAATCAGTTACAGAAATTTTTGCTTCATAGGAAAGCACATATAAATACACAATATCCACTTTATAGATTGATAATCTTTGCCTAAATCGCTGCTTTTCAGTCCTCAACATACCCACATAAAATTCACTAGCCCTGGAAAATTCTTGTCATCAGATTGTACCATTAAGTTTGATGGAATATGAAAGGCAATTTTCAGTCAGTACTTTTGTCCTATACCTCTTTCAGAAAGAAAAAAAAAAGAAGAAAACAGTAAGAACAAATAGCAAATCAAACTCACAGACCAATCCAGTTTAATTACCCTTTTTAATAGTGTCGGATGCTGCTTACTGCTACATCTTTCTCATGAAATAGATAGCAGAGAGGAAAATTGAACATGACAATTCCATTTTTGTGGCAATTACTAAGTGAGAAAAATGTCGCATATAAAACTCTCATTTTTCTTATTAGAAATTCGAGTTTGAGTTTCTAATGCCAGTTTATTTTCTGAAATTGTACTTTAGGTCAAGATGAAATTGAAGAGCCTTCCAAATTAATTACTACTAACAATGATTGTGATTTGAAATTCTGTGTAAAATGAGTCCTTTAAGGTAATATAGAAATCAAGGAACTTATATTCTTTCAGTACCTATATAATTATTGGAATTGAGAGAAAAAGACTAAACCATATCAACAATGCAAACCTCTTCAATACTTAGTTAAGTAAAAAAGATGCCAATATTCTTCATAACCTGTTGTAACTCCATGGGGAAAATATGTTCCCAGCCTGGGGCAAATTACCTTTGAAGCCAAAATCAGTCAAAGGGAGAAATAAAGTGGGAGAAACCCATTTATTGTTTACAAGCAGTCATCCACTTCTGCTTGCCCGTGTCTCTCATGACCTGGCTGCAAAAAAGTGACCCCACTTAACCTCTCTGGATCAGATATGCCCTTGGTTCCCCTTGGAATAACTATTGATGTGAAGGTAGACTACTTATCTCCACCCCTTGAAAGCACCTATTGCAATAAGGCCAGCCAAGAGATTCTGTAAATATTGCAATTTTAGCCAAGCCCACCCTCCAGAAATATTGTCTCACAACCTACTCGCTCCCTATATTCCACAAAGGCCTCTGTGCAAGAGAACTGTAGCACTGTAACAAGACTAATAACATACAATAACAACAGCAATTAAATCATGATAATCCTCATGCCAGAGGATTCAGCTAGGTTCAAAGTCCTAAACACATTAAGTCCATAGCTCACCCAGTCCACAGGCAATCAGTAGCTGAATGGGTAGGGAGTTCAGATCAGTCAACACATGGCAGCTGCAGACAGAGAACAGGTCGAGGCCGCAAAGACAGTAGAGGAAAATAAACTTGAGGTTGATAAGATACATGTTTTAATGACACCAGCATAGGCAAATCTTGTCCATTAGGGAGGATGCATGCAAAAGAGTGGTCCTGTGATAGGACAGTGGCAGGAACAGGATCACATCCTGGTCTATTGTACCAGAATTTCACTCCTCTCCCTGTAAGAGTTACAGATAGGTCAATATGTAGGGCTATGGGGGGTATATTCCCTGGTCTTAAGGATAAAACAAAACTTTCCCATAAGAGCCTTTTACCTCCTGGACATTTTGGGTAACTACTGTAATCTTTGGGGGCCATTCTGCTGTTATTACAGCAACACACAGGAAGCCGGCTTCCAGTCTTTTCCCCAAGGTGCCAGAAGGGCCAGCCAGCACTAATCCATGTGTTGAAATGTCCAGAGCCATGTCCATTCAACAGAGTCTCCAGGGTTTAATGTAGCTGGGGCTGGCAGCAGTATGTTGCTCTGTTGGCCATATCCTGGTTTCAATAACTCATCTTTGGTTTGCACATACCACTGTACAGAGAGGCAGCAATGTGTGTTAGCACATCCACAGGGCTCAAGGCTCCTTTTCAGAGCTTCTCATTCGAATGCTGGAGAACTGTCTGTAAGTGAAATGACCACCCCCGTGGACTATTGGTGTATGACTTCAGGCCAGATTTCAACAAACTACTGTACCTCTCTATCATGCCTGCCCCAGTAGGGTTATATGGTACAGGAAACTTCCAATTTATTCCTAATTCCTGCACCTATTTTTGTAACACATGTCCTGTAAAGTGGGTGCCTTGATCACTCTCAGTCACCAACAGCTGGCCATAGGCTGCAAAGAGATGCCCCAGGCCCCTTTTGGTGGTTTGCTGATCTGCACGATGTGCAGCAAAAGCAACCAACAGTCCAGTGGCTGCATCCACACAAGTCATGGCATACCGATATCCTTTTGATATGGGCAGGGGCCCAATACAGTCTATCTGCCACCTGACAAGGGGTAGAGGCCCCTTTACTATTGTCCCATGTTGCTGCAGGACATGGTGTAAGTCCCTCTTAGAGCACACAAGGCACTCCTTCTGGGCTTGAATGACTCCTTCAAAGGTCAATGGCAAGCCCCACCAGTGAGCTACAGCCCACATTATATTTTCCCCACGTGCAACAAATGTTGATGTAATCATTGGGCCACATCAGAGGCAGGCTTTCCTTCTAGCCAAGGCACCTGGGCCAATGTGTGTGCCTCATCAGTCCCTGGGAATGCCAAAGGCAAATGGCCAGTCACATGATATATGGTAGCAGTCGTAGTCTGACCAGGTCGTGCCACAACACTTTCCCCCAAAGGGGCCAGTGACCAACCATCTAGTTGGCATGGTACCATGTCAGTAGCCACAGAGTCAAGCCCCAACAGATGGCCCAGCTCTCAGTGCAGGCAACTATAGGGGAGGGTTCCTTTGTGAACATGAGCCGTATTGCCCACAACTCATCGCATTGACTGCTTTTCCCCTCTCTGTCCTCCATCCATATTGTCTCAGTTTTAGGATGGAAAGCTACAGCCCTCCACTTTAGGGGCTGCCCAGGACAGGAGCCATCTGTACACCAAGGATTTTCACGTATATGGGCCTTTCCTTCTGATAAGTACTCTTGGCTACCAATGGCTCAAAAGCAAGTTCTTCTTGCTTTTCACCAGTATGTGTCACTGGGCCCAATAAGTGTTGGATTTCTGCACTTACAGGGCTAGTGGAAATGGCCTGACATCACTGTATATATGTGCCTTATTTGGCCACTGTTGGCATCTGTGCCATGCCACTCTGTGACCTTTGGCTCCAGTCTCACACCCACCCCACAATGGGATATGGGGTTGTTACCTTGCTCAAAGCTGTCACAGTGATGGGCTCTGTAGCCAGCAAGGTGTGGTACACATAGCCAGTTGCTTCTCTATCAAGGTTCACGGACCTCTGCTCCTTTCTATAGTTTTGACCAGAATATAATAGGTTGGCGGTTATGTTCAAACTGCTGCCAAAGGCTCATCCATAACCATCTTCGGTTACATGAACATCTATCTTGCAGGGCCTTGATGAGTCCATTACACCCAAGGCCTGTCCAGCCTTGACTGCTTGATTAACAGCAGTAAAAGTAGCTGTACATGTTTCATCCCAGTCCCATCTGATGTCTTTCCTATCAACCAGTATATGGACTTCAGAATTTCTTCCAAGTGCAGGATAAACACTTTCCAGTAGCCCAAAGACCTTAAAACTCTTACAATACAGCCACAGTGGTAAGAGTAGGGAAAGCCTGGACCTTGTCTATGACTGCTTCTGGAATAACTTTAGTTTTACCCCACCAGAAAACCCCCAAGAAATTTTCTAACAAACCAGGTCTCAGAAACTTGGTGCTCTTCACAGCTCATCCTTTCTCCTGTAGATGTTGCAGCAATCAAGGAACTTCCTCTTCTAAATCTGCAAGAGAATCAGTCATGAGCATAATATCATCAGTGTAATGATACAGCTGTACAGTTTGAAGTTTCTTCCATGTGGCCAAGTCTGGGCTACAAGTCCATGACAAATGGTGGGACTGTGGAGGTATCCCTGTTGAAGGATAGTGATTGTCTACTGCCAGACTTCCCACATTAAGTCAAACTGTTCCTGACTTTCCTGTGTTATGTCAATAGAGAAGAAAGCACTAGCAAGGCCCAAAAAATTATGATACACACCTAGTTCATGACTGAGTGTGTCCATCAGGGCTTATATAGAGGGGACAGCAGCATGCAGAAAGGGTGAGACTTATCTCAATTCCTTGTAATCCATGATCATACACCAGTATCAGTTTGTCTTTTTCACTGGCCACATTGGGGAATTAAAGGGACTCTCACTAGGCTTTATGATGCCCATCTTCTCCAACTGCTGTAGAGTTCTTCAATTTCATAGTATCCCTGAAGCAATTTTTACTCCTTAGTATTTGTAACCTGCCAAGGTACAGGCAGAGCTACAGGCAACTGCTTAGCATGTGCCCCCTGCATTGCCTTTACCACATGTATCCTCAGTCTGAATACACCTGCAGTGGTCTGTAACCACAGGCCCTCCAAGATATTGACCACCAAAATATATTCATGGTTGGGAGAATGTACAAAATATACTCTTTTGGGAGTAAACACTCTATCCCCAATGGGATTTGAGCTTTCTTCACTCTAATTGCTTTACCCCATAGTCATCTATCACAGCAGGGGTACCAAGAAAATGCTCAAGGTTGCCATAAATCAGAGAACATTCAGCTCCTGTGTCCACCAGCACCAGGACATGTTGTACATTCACAGGGGACCAATACATTGCTAATTCTAAATGTGGCCTCTGGTCCCCACCATGTCCCCCTGGGTGGGGGTCTTGACCCCCATCACAGTCAAACTGTAACTACAAATCCTCCACAGTGCGAGTGAAGGTCCAGGCTGAGCTTGAGTCCTGTCCTCCAGGAGGTCTTCCAGGGACAAAGGCTGGACACAGGGCTTTTCCCCGGCTTCCACGTCCTGGACCTCAACAGCTGGAACTGCTACTCTTGCTTTAATTTGGTGCCACAGTTCTAACAAGATCCTTGTTATTGGGCTGCCCCTTAACTTTCTCTTTCACTACCCAAGCCTTTATCAAATCAACCCACATCTGGGTCCTCAAAACCTTCACAGGGACCTTTGTACCTCTCATTTCAGTCATAGACCATATTTCCTTTTGTGCTATTACTGTTTCAGCCTCCCCCAGGTTTGCTAAAGTACAAGTAGCCTCACTTATGTGTTGCCCTACGTGGGGGCAAGAACAATCACTGGGGACCTAAAGAGAGATGGCTGAGCTATGTGGAGCCCCAGATTTCTCATCACCATGGTGAATGACTCCTCATTGTGACAGATATTATAGATGATATTTTCATGCCCAACTCTAGTAACACCTGCTGGATCTCTGCATATATTTTCCACCTATTGGGTAAGTATGATAAATCACCCTGATTTGGCCAAACTGCCGGATGGCTGCTGTCAGCCAATTCAGAAGTCCCTGATTCCCTGAGGTATTACGGGCACTTTGCAACTGTTGCCAGAGGGAAGGGTGAGTCATCAGAGAAGCCAGTCTACCCATTTCAGAACCTTACACAGCAATGTTTTCCACCACCATATCCCAAAGATGCAAAAGCCCTGTAGTCAGAGGTTTCAAAGGTTTCTGCCAAAACCGGGTGCATATATCCACCAGCTCATTGTGGATATAGGGGTGGAGCATGGAGTGCTCCACAACTTGGGGAGAGGCCTACTCCTCCCCCCAGGAGGCCATGGTTGCTGCATTTTTATTTTCCTAATTACAACCAGGATGTCTTTAATACAGGAGGGGCCAGTGCCTCAGGCGGTGGCCTTGGCAACAGTGGGCCCTCAGCCCCACCCCTCATCCTCTCCCAACATCTCCTCTATTGTCTCCGGGGCTGAAGGCCTTGCTCTTTCCTCCTCCTCCTTCATGGCCTCCTGCAACGTGGACTCTCCTACTGCCTCCTCCTTTCCTGCTAACATATCATCCAGGAGCGTGACAGATCTTCCCAATTACTGTCTCTCTTTCTTCAGGGCATCCCATAGATTATCACATAGCTTCTCCAAGCAATATTGAAGTCTGTCTCTGTCCTCAGTAACCCTTTCAGTATCTCAAGAAACGAACATCACACAATCCCAGCTGCCTCACAGCCACTCAGGGCCACTAAGCTGTCTTCTATCTCATGGAGGGCTAATTCCACAGCTTCTAGTGTCTCCATCCTTCCCCAATTCTTGGGAAGACCAACCCATCTAGGAGGTGCTTTACCCTAGACCAGTTGCCATATGGGCTAGCCAAGTGGAAGCCCCCTGGCTGGGGTTTTACCGGGTGAAGCCAAGCCACACTCTCTGCTTCTACTGAACAGAAGGGTGAGTCATATCTCCCTACCCTCTGTAGGGATATCCCACCCAAGCATCATACCCATCAAGACAGATATCAGGTTCAGAGATCCTGTCAACTACTATCAAGTGTAACTCCATGGGAAAGATATGTTCCCAGCCTGGGGTACATAACCCTTTGAAGCCAAAATCAGTCAAAGTAAGAAATAAAGTGGGAGAAACCTTTTTATGGCCTACAAGCAGTCATTTACTTCTGCTCACCCATGTCATCAAGCCACAGCTGTAAAGAGACCCCACGGAAGCTCTCCAGTCCAGGTGTGCACTCACTCCGCATCCCTTTTGAAATCACCAAATGAAGATGGACTATACTTCTCTCCAAAACTTGGAAACACCAACTGATATGGGGATAAGGCCAGGGGAGTGATTCTGGAAATTTTGCAATTTTACCCACAGGATACAAAAATCAATCCATAATAGCTCTCTTATGCTTCTATTGCTCTGAATAGATAGGAATGGAGTTGCTCTTTTTCTCAGCAAAAATATCTGTCTCAGTTATTGATGTGCTTTTCTTTGATATCACCCAAAGCTTTTTTAAATTTTCTTTTGTATAAACTAAATTAATCATAGAAAGGAATCTTTCAACAACTCACTTTGCAAACAAGAGAATTTTTTATTGTGAATTCCATACAAGGCAAGGGGAAACCCCCTTCCCAGGCACACATGCATTAGAATGAGTCTGGGAACCCAAAAGGAGTTGGTGTGGAACACAACTACTGTATTTGTCTATTTTTATATATGTATATAATATATGTTATATATTTGATAAATGTGTATGTTACATATGTGTATATATTATATATTTTCTGTGAAAATACATTATGTATATGTCTGTTTAGTGATTCATTACAATGTTTGTTTGTCTCCCATCTTTTAACAAACATTTTATGTGCTAGGTGTTCAGTCAACTGGATCCCTCTATGTATCTGATCTCTTATACTCACTGATTCAGAAATGAGGGATTTCTGTTTTTTAGTAGGACTATCTTATTATCAAGTGGCAGTGGTCACTTCTTTGGAGGGGCATACCCTGACTTCTCTACTAAAATAAGCCATCTTCTATCTCATGGAGGGCTAATTTCCTCATCCTCTGTATATCAGGAAACCATTTTATTTTCTTCATGCACTCTTATTTAGTTATTTATCTATTCACTTGTTGAATCCCTTTTCCAATTATTAAAATAACCCAATTATGGAAGGAATTTGTGGATGTTATTATTTTATCCATCACCAGACCCAGTTTTTTTTT
>JAQQAC010013566.1:5053119-5072012 GCA_029783875.1 Phataginus tricuspis | reverse complement strand
AAAAAAAAAAAGGCCAGAAAGACCATCCAATACTGCACCCCAAACTCACAGCGAGAATCTGCCTCCATCTGCCTGATGACCAGCAATAGTGATCTGGTGTGTTTTACATCTGCTTCTTCATTCACCAGCAAGAACTAGACTCTCTTCCTCTGCTCCATTCTAATCAGTCATACACACCACCACAGTCCCTTTCTTATCCCTTCTCCTTTTCCCCACTTCTGAGAACTTTCTAGTCAGGCCTAGAACCCAAATTGGCCACCAGAAAATAATCAGAGAAGCAACCTATTTATTCACCCTTATACCCTCTGGATGAAACCTCTTTCTTTGGGGCCTTTTATTCCTTGTGGGTCTCATGTGGTAGCTGTTTTCTCTTCCTCATTTCCACTAGAGATGAGGATAGATAAGTACTCTAGATCCACATAACCATGATGTGGGGAACTTTAAAAAGAAGAACACTTGGGATGTAGCCAAACTGATCTCACCAGAACCACCAGGGTCAGGATGTATATATTCATATTCATTTCTGAGTCATTCTACAATGTGGGTATATTTGAAAAACAGTCTAACTTCTCATTGCCATTTGAAACTTATCACCACTCCCCAGTCTCTTAAAACCCCTTTTAATTTAGTTTCATAAATTTACACTCTCTGTTCTTTCTGTTGAAATCTCCCACAGACCACCAGGGCATTTTTCTTCATTTTCATAAAATTTCATCTCCCAGATAGCTATCACTCTTTAGAACACTATTATTTCTTAATATTAATTATTTTAGTACCTTGGTGGTTCTAATAAGGTCTCATCTTCCCCTTTACTTGAGGTTCTCTTCCCTAAAGTTCTTGTCTTCTGCACCACTTACACCACTCATTTTTACAGTAATTTCTAGCTTTTCATTAACAATAACAAAATTTCTCTATGATTTTAGTTTCAAGTGTTGTGTTTTTCAGCAACATGCTTTGGTCATTCCAGTGTATTCCATTTCTATACTAACCCAAGCTGAACAGTCAATTTCTTTCCTAAATGATCTCTACTGATCTGAACATCTTACTTATATACATCAACTACTTCATCACCAGGAAATGAATGGAGAGAAGAGAAAGCAGTCCATGACAGGAGTCTTGGATCACACTAACATTTACAGTGAGGGAGTTGAAGGAAAACTAGCAAAAAAAGTGAGAATGAGCATTCACTGAAAAACACAAACTAAATAACAAAAACATTTTATGCAGGAGAAAGTGACCACTCTGTCAGTAGCTGCTGCTATGTTAAATGAGATGAAGACTGAGAACCACCCATTGCGTTTGGCAATGTAGAAGTAAATGAGAAAACAGTTTACATAAACTTGTGATTGGAGGGGGCTTATTAGTGAATATAGGGAGAGAATTTGGAGATAACGAGTATACACAACTCATTGAAATTTTCTGAAGATCTTTTTATGCTGATGAGAATGACTTGGCAGAAAGGGAATTGCTGGAGAAATGTCCCTCATAGTGTGAGAGATAATAGATTTGTTGGTAGCCATAGAGGACACTTGGATATTTAGTAAAAATTTCTGTGATAGTACGTTCTATACCAAACACATTATCTTTCTTCCTAAATGATTCCTCCTAAATCCTTTTAGTAGCTCATATGGAAACATTTGGAGACATCTTGGGCTCCCTTTTTTCTCTCACCTTCTAAATCTAATTAATTCATCAAGAAGTCACATTAGTTCCAGCTAAAAATACACAGAGGATAAAACAACTTCTTTCCACCTGTACTGCTATGAGTCTGATACAAGACGTCGCTAACTGTACCCTGGATTGCAATAGTATTTTAACTGGTCTCTCTGCTTCCTTACATATAAATCCTAGTCTCAACAGAGCAGCCAAGTGATCCAGGTTAACTGTGGGTTGCATAATCTTATTTCTTTTCTAAAAACACTTTAATGTTTTTTTTCTTCATCAGAGGGACGCAGAAGCCCTTGCCCGGAGCTCCAGGCCCTGTGTGATGCGTCTCCAAACCACTCTTCTACGTCCACTGCTCCTGCTCACTCACGTCCAGTCACACTGACTTTCTTGATGTTTTTGAATTCACTGGGCAGATTTATATCTGCTTCAGGGCCTTTCTGTTATTTTTCTCCCTAAGACACACTTGATGAAATAATTCAATCTTTCATTTTCTTCAAGTTATGCCAAAATGTCTCCTTCTCAGAAGGCTTTTGGATGGCCTAACTTAAAATCGAGCTGCCTATTCCACACATCCCTCTTCCCCTTCACCTTTCTAAATGGCAACTATCTCCTTCTAATATAATATTTGCTTTAATAATTTATTTTCTGTTTTCTATCTGCCTCATACCCTCTAAGATGTTAAGCCCTATATAGGATATAAATTCTATCAGATCACTTTGTTTTTTCACTGCTATAACTTATACACCCAGGCGCAATACCTGTGTCCTACCCTTACAAAGCTCAGTTTCCAACAAGTGCTGTATGAGAAGCAAATGTCACATGAAAATCAATATGACATAGAAAATAAGGGTGTCACTGTCTAGTTGGTTTCCAATGTTTGCCAAGCAGATGTTAAGCTGTTAGGCCATAAATACTTGATTAGTTGTGTAGGCATGACAACATAAAACATCAAACTATCAGATACTTATTTTGGTTTAGGTGCGCCACAAAAAATTATTAAGATGCTAAGAAATCTCTGGGCTATACTTTTAAAAACTGCACCAAGATCAGTTCTCTTTTCTAATGCTAGCAGAGAACTGATTGTTAATCAGCCTGGCCTACCACTGATTTGCAAGGATTTCCAATTCCCTGATGCTGACAGAAATCCCACAATCCTGCTTTTTGCATGCTGTTTTATGTCTCCAATGAACCTTACATTCCAGATGCGGTCAGTGCCTCGGAAAGACCAGATTGCTGGGACTTCAAGTCAGAAAAGAGGTTGCAGGGATACATTAGTTATATGCTAATAACTGTTTGCATAATAAATAAAAAGGCTTCCTGAGAGTGATTCTTGTCCAAATTAGTTTAAATAAGTGCAAATCATCTTACTGAAATCTAATCATCCTTCAGAAAACAACTAAAATATTCCTTCCATAACTACAAGCTTTTTCTATTGCATATTTCATAGAATAATACTCTTTCAATAGATAGCAATTATAGGAATGGAAACTTCATGAACTTAGTAATAGGTATCAGAATATTCCTTTTAGAAATGGAAATTCTCTGTGAAAATATTTCATGACCTTAGATTGTTGTCACCAGTCCTGCACATATATCGATGTTTTTACACATGGAAAGTTAGGAATAAAATGTTTTTCTGTGACAAAAAGAGAAAGAAAAGAGAGAAGAGAACTGATAGTTATATAAAATGGGGCAAAGGGCAAAAATCACATGTGTGTTTCAGAAAAAAGTAGGTGAAGTAGTGGATAGATATTCATGGAGTGGAGATCGAAAGTGTATCTTAAAATAATGCCTATCTGTATCAATGTGGTCTACAACACTTTCCCGTATATTCACAAATATTGAATCAATTTTACTTTATTCACAAATGCTTAAAAAATCTGTGTTTATTTTCCTCTTTATTTCTCTATAGTTAATGTACATATTGAGGAAGGGAAAGCTTTTCTTTTGTATATCAGATGCTGAAATGTAACTTCCAGTTAGAGAAAGGTTGATATTGGGAGTTTTAAATTCAAACAAATCTTAGCTAGTTCAATTTCTCTACACTTGAAACGGTTGAAAGAGTATACGTGAAGTCAGAATTACACAATTTTCATAATTTGTAATTATAAATATATCAGATGGTATGTAAACCATCCTAATTTCCTTAGTAAACTCTAATTTCCATTAAAAAAGCACTTGTGTTTCTTCTGCTCATCATCTGAACCCTAGCAACCTTTACACTGCCTGGCACATTGTAGGAATTAAATTCAATTAAACAGATATTGAATGTTGTCAATCATTTTTGTGGAGTTATCAAGCCTTCAGCTGTCATATATTCCAGAACACAGTATTATTTATAGCCTTGTTAGACTACAACAGATGAATACTATGTAAACCAATTTCTCAAATATAAAATGTAGTGAAAGCTCTTGGTAGTCATGGACTTTGATTTATTAATCACTGTATCTCTAACACTTAATGAAGTGCCTGACATTAGTGACTTCTTTATCAACATTAGTTTATTGAAGGGGAAAAAAAGTATATGATCATTTCTGCCCACTGGCCTCTGACATCTATTTCTCATATTTTATGAGATAGTCATACTCTCCAAGTATTATGAGCCCATATGCTTAAATCCATAAAAAAAATTTCCTAAATTTTAAATGGAGTATGATATCTGTTATGTGATATATTTAGAAAATGAATCTACATATCAGAGTAGAAATTTTTAATTATCTGGTTAAAAAATCTCATCTTTGAACATAAAGAATTTTTGTTATTAATTGTAAACTGAATTTTTTCTAGCTCAGTATTGATTGGTAGAAATGTAGGAAGATATTTTGTGTTGCAAATTTACAATATTAAATAACAAGCATTACTGCAAGTAGCAGAAGTTTAAATTATGGAAATTCTAGTTATTAACAAGGTTTTTCTCCTGATTTGCCCATGACCACCTCAAACTCCCAAATGAATCATGTCCTGGAAAAAAAATAAGTAGGTTTTCAATAAAGAAAATGTGTACCAAATTATTTATTTCAAGATTATTCCTTTCTGACCTGTAATGTTTAACTTTTCTCATAAATAAATTCCAACTAAGGTGAATAAGAAGAATTCTATATATTTTCTACGATTTATGGTTATGTAAGTTTCATACAAAATGTTTAGAGGTTCCCTTTCCAAGTAAGAGGCCCTTTGCAGTTTGAGTAAAAATGATAAACTATTACAATAAATTTATATACCAACAATAAAAACAGAAACCAATTTTTTTAATTTCCTTGGTTTTAAAATTACAAAATATTTTTAAATGAATTAATAAACCAGTTAAAAGATTTTACTTCTTTTCCTGGAATTGAGAAGTGTTTAAAGATTAGATTTTTGTTTTCAGTTGTACATATATTTTTAAATGCCAACACTATGTTCATGAACAGTCTAAACTGGATTAGGAAACTTTTCTTGTAAAGGATCAGATAATGCATGTTTTGGGCTCTGCAGGCCATGTGCTCTTTATTGTAACTACTCAACTCTGTCGCTGGAACATGAAAGTAACCCTAGACAGTGATAAAGTAGTTGTGACAAAGAAAGCTGTTCAGTTTCAGTATGTGATCTGAGCCTGCTATGTAACTTTGGTGACAAGAAAAACACTCACAAAATCAAAGTAACAATTTACTATACTTACATGGCAATTACTGTATTTCTGTTGACTTCTCCTATGGCTAGGGTGAATTAAATTAGGTCAGTTAGCTGTGCTTCTTAAAAATGTTTAATGTTAATTCAGCTCTACTAAAGGTCTTTGAAGGAATGTTTCTCAATCACAATCATTCTTTCGGTCTTTATTTGCATAACTGCCCTCAATGGCAAAATATTTATTTTTGGCAAAAGCAGCTGTCTCCAAATCATATGAAGGGTAGAGATTCCTCATTAAGTCTGAACCCATTTTCATTGAAAAACAGATACTCTACATATGAGAAACTAACCAGGAGAAAAATAGCTTAATGTTGATTCTGATATTACCATGTGTATATATTATATTAATTATATTCATTAAATATAATGCTGTTACATTATTTTATTGTATTAGACATGGGTAACAAAGTTTTAAAGAAAAAATGTGAATATATTTTCCATAAGAAGGGTCAAATAAAGAGTGTTAACTCCATTTCTTAATCACAGTCTTTTACACCACATTGTTTTATAACACTAATGATTAGGAAAATAAACAAAAGAAAATTCTTTTACTCTCCCATTGCTTAATATTATTAAGTAAACATGTGACAAAACTTCTAATTAGTAAGTATAATGAACTCAGTGATGATTGTGAATGGAAAGATATACATTTCCTGTGATGCTTTAAATGAAAAAATAACAGTCTTTGGTACTTAATCAAAAAATGAATAATAAAGAGTGATTATCATGAGAAGAATTCTTCAACCAATCCAGAAAAATAACTGTCTATTTGACAACATTTCCATTTCACAAGACAAAACAGGGTTTTCATGGTCATTTTATTAAATCATGTTATTTCTAAGACCATGGAACCAATAAAACAGTATGAAAAGTTAATGATGTTGAACAAGTATTACAATTTAATGGATAGATTCACAAATTTCCATCTATTTAGCAGCCAATTCACCATTTCTATTTGCATTTTGATATATTAACTAAATTTTAATATTAGTTAAATGCTGGTATGTCCACTTCTTTGAGTCTTTTTCCCCCTTCACAGTGTTAGGCAGAAAGACAGATATGAGCGGGATAAAAGAGGGTGGGGCCCACCAAGAACTCAGGGAGTTAATCAGATAAAGCCAGAGAGCCAGAAAAGACTCAAAGAGTTAATGCCCTTTGCAATGTGAGTTCAATTCACATGCTCTGAATCTGAGCTGACGCTGAAACTTGCCCTAGCTAATGCAGGTGAGATAGGACAGACATGAGACAAGCACTATGCTTAATCTTCCTAAAAATGCTAAGATGTGAACAGCATAGTGGGACCAAGAAGGGCTTATCTTGAGGTTAAGAGCAGAGAGTTGGGGGGTTAGATTCCTAACACCTTTTTTGGTAACCAGTCAGTGAATTCTCTTAAGGCAAGGAAAGCAGTCTTAACTGATGTGTTCCCAGTACTTGAGTGGCCACTCTCTTGGAGAAGAACAAAAAGTTTGTCCTACAGAATTACCTAGAGGACTAGCTATAGACAATGACATACTGTCCCTCACCAGAGATAGACATCATGAGACCATCTGACAAGCCTACACCCCCCCAACCTTTATCCCATTCTTGAAATTCCTTAAAAGACAGAATCCCAGCTTTTGGGTGCACCTCCTCTCTGAGGTCGCCCACACTAGCATTTCTCTGAGCGTGTCACTCTCTCTGTCCTACTCCAGATAACTACAGAGGGCCTAGTAAGAGCTCTGATTGGGGCTTGCAAGTTCCCATCACCTGAGTGACCCGGGCAGAACTGCAGCTATACAATCATGCTCCTCAGTAGCCTGCCTGAAGATCTCTTTTCTTTGCCTTTAGGAAGTTCTAAGAACATAATCTCACTTCATCCAGTGCTCTGTGGCTCCCCCAACTCCTGAAGCGGTAGGGGCTTAGTCCCCACACTGTGCAGATTCAAGAGGACACTGGACACCAGGAGACAGGCTTTAGGAGTTGGTAGTGGATTATGCCCTATGCCAAGCACAGTTCAGTGACCTTCCCTTTCATCCTTTTCTGCTTTAGTCACGTAAACCTGCCTTGGTCTACCTTGACTCTGGCCCCCTCCTCCCTTGGAGCATATTTGAATAAAACTTTCATTCTGTTTCACTACTGTGTCTCTGCCCTTCTATTGTGTGTTGTGGCCGAGACAATAACCAAGTAGAACAAACTCAACCCCCCTAACAATGGCAATCTATCCCAGTTTTTTTTTTCCAAATTCCTGCTCCCATGTAATGCAGGCCCTTTCTTTTGATAAGCTTCCAAGCATCCATCTGCCTGGGCCCGTGCTAGGAGTCAACTCCTGTGATGAAGGGCCATGCCCAGATCAGAACTGCAGGCTTGGAGGGTCCAGAGAATCTAGGAATTCAATCTCCTTAAAAATCTCTCACTATACATTCCCCCATCTCAAATTTCTGTGTCTCAGTACTTCCCTGTAACGGCTCTGACTTTGATATCAGAGCTTTCCCAAGCTGGGAATTCAGATCTTTTTGAAATTCTACCACTCCTAACAATTAAGTCTTCTGTCTGGCTTTCAGCTTGCTTGGTGCTCCAGCTTCAGATGAGTGTCTCTTCAGCACTGCTCCAGTTCTCAGTCACAATATAAGCTGGTCAGGGGGACAGTAGTACAGCATGGAGAATATAGTCAATGATTCTGTGACATCTTCCTATATTGATGGATGGTAACTGTACTAGTTGGAGTGAAAATTTAATAATATGGGTAATTGTTGAACCATTGTGTTGTGCAGTTGAAACCAATACAAGAATGTATACCAACAATGCTTCAATAAATGTATAAAGCCCTATGGCACTTACACTTTGATTTAATTTGCTGCTGAATTGATGTAAGCCTATCATTTTATCTAAGTGTATCAGTATCACCAGATAAAAGCCATCCAATTCCACATTCCTTTGGTTTGCTATTTTCTACTAACCCCTCAAAGACGAGGGGTCATGCACGAGCTAGAATATCTCTTTACACCTGTTTTTCATTACAGGTTTTCCCAGTGAAAATTGCATTGCTACAAATAATAAGGCTGTGGGTCCCATTATACCTCCTACCAGGGATGTGATCTTTTCACTCCAGCTGATGAATGACCCACTTCTGTATCAATGCCATCCTTAGCAGTTGATTCCTACCTATTGAGGAGGGTGTTTTGAGAAAGGAGAGTGAGGAAGCAGGTTAGGGGGCAAGACTATTTGGGAATATAGCATCTGGAGAGTAGCATCCCTCTCATCCCACAGGGAGGTTTCAACACAGGCTTCTCACATTTTGAGAGAAAGAAGGAACTTATAACTGCTCTCAGTCAGTTGTTGGGTATTGACTTCCGAGACAAGTAGGTAGGGTGCTTAACTTCTCAGGGTGGGTTACCCCTCTCAGACTGACAGTGATTTTCTTGAGAAGGGGCATCTATAAGCCCTAGTGGCCAACATTCACAGCATGTGGGGCCAGGTCCACATCCCAGTGAAGCGGGTCGCACAACATACCCAAAGCCTTCATCTTTTGAGAGGATTTTGGCCACAGGTACAGGACCAGGAAATCACCTTAGTTTTCTCAAAAAGCAGTTGAAAGAAGAATGATCTCCAGTAAAGTTTTCCAGTGTTCAGAATGGCTTTCAAAGATGTGAATCAATGGGTCATAGACTCAAAGATGAAAACCATTTTAAAACTAGTAATTACTTTTTAAAAACGTGACAAACTCTTATTAAGCATAGAGAACTTTACAACATAACATTGTTTCCATTATGCCCCTGTATACATTCTCATATTAAACATTACCCTCCATATAGTGACTGTTAGCAGCAGGACAAGAGCCATAAACAACATGCCTATCCTGCAGTTTACAGCACCAGAGGCTTATATTTAAGGACATAGATTTAATCCACAAACAGAATATAGTATTAACAGGTCTATGAATGTAGAAAATTTGAAGCAATAGAAAGAAGCCCAGAGGAAGGAAAAATCAGTCCTACTGAGGAGACTGAAGAAATCCATTAAAGATTAAATGAAATTTTAAGTACATATTGAAAAATAAGATCTTGATATTCAAGCAAGTCAAATTATTCTGGGGAAAAAAGATGACCTTTGTAGAAAAGGATATTCATGAATAAGGACATGCAGCCATAAAAATAATGATAGCCTTTATTCTTTAACCTAAAAATCTTTTCTCATGGTGGCCTCTATTCATAGTCTATACGTTTCTTCATTCATTCAATTCATTCACTTTTCAATACTGATATATAAAAAACATTTTAGTATCCATGTGTTTAATGAAGCTTGGATTTGACAGAAATGTTATAATTAATCAGTATATTAAATGAAAACAATTTTTAAGTTTTATACCCACTTTTATGTAGCAATAGTGATACTATAACTCTCTGAGTTTTAAGTCTCAACATGGTAAACAAATCCAGGTGGTCTTTCTCTAGACTCAGTACTGAGTGGTAACTTAGAAAGTTATTGCCAAGCCTGCTGTGCATTAAAACACTAACAAGCACCAGAAGGAGCATATTTCCTTGTGGGCCACAGAGAAGCCACTGCAATTTCAGGGATTTTGAATCAGGACTCTGATATTATTCACTCTTAACTTCACAGGTAAATTCTCAAGATTGGTCCCAGTTTAAGATAAAATACAATATTCTTTCTTGTTTTTGTGTTTGATGATTTGTGTGGAAGTATTTGTGTTTAGGATGATTTATTTGCAACAGACGCTGTTTCAGTGATTTCATGAAAGGAAAATTGTTTATGTGTGAACAGGGACCAATAACTAAAAATAAGCCTACTGTATTAAATTACTATTATTTACAACCTATTTTTATAGGTATTTTTAATATGTCATCCCCAAATACTGCATAAACCTGCTAGGAAGGTGACACACTGGACCTCATCTGTCATCATATTCTTTCCCACTTCATGATTCTTACATTGGCTATTTAAATTTTGTTCATTACAAATGTACTCACAGTTGATGGATCACATAAATCAACAAAATAAAAATTAGTTAAATCATAACAAAACAATGAAACTGACTAAACAAAATAAATTCTACTCTGGTTATTTTTGTCAGAGACAAATTTTTCTTCAAAATTTCTGAACATACTTTGGTTTAAATGCTTTAATTAAATTACCATGTCTCTTCTTCTGGAGTCAGGCACAGATGATCATGTATTATACGATTCCTTTTATAAGATATATCCAGAACAGGCAACTCGACAGAGGGAAAGGAGGTTGGTGTTTCCCACGGCATGGGATGGAGACGATGGGAAGAGTATCTACTTACTGCACAGAATGTTTTCTGGGTGATGAGGAGTTTGAAAGAGACAGGGTGGTTGCACACTGTGGGAATCAGCTAAATGCCCCTGAATTATACACTTTATAATATGTAAGCATGTGTTATGTGAATTTCCCCTCAATAAAAAAAAGAAAAAATTATGTATGGAAGTTTTTCATTATTTATTTTTAAACTACCAATTCAATTAAAGAAGTTGTTTTAAAGGGTACTTCTCTTGTTTTTAACATGTTTTTTAATTCCATTATTCATATCATTAAAAAAAATCTCAGAATTTATTCTCACATATAACAATATTATTTTTTAAATGATTTTTTGCATCACCTTGTTTATCCACTTATGTTTTTACCATACCATTCCTTATAAAATACATTTATCTTGCTCCTTTCACAAAGGAAATATTCTTGTTTGTTTTTTGTCTTGTCTATTCACTGTCATTTGCAAAAGTCCTGTCACTCAATCTCCAGAATTCTAATCATTTCTTTGACTTTCCTGTCTTCTTAAAATTATGCTGTAAAAATACTCATTCTCCCCTGTCATTCATATCTTATCCTCTCTCTAAATTCATTGAGGGACTCGTTATTGCCATATATATTATTTTAAAGTCAAATTTCTTCATTTTGTGTAAATATGATATATTTTGACAGAAGCTTTCATTCAGGAGTTCAAAAAAACTTGAATGCATGAGTCGAGTTATACATAATACAACAATTTATTTAGAAGGAAGTCTGAATTCATCAGGCAATGTATCAGTAAGATTTTATTGGGCACCCACTTTGTACCTAATCTGTGTAAGTCATGATCCTGGCCTAACAGTATTTACAGAGCTAAAACTAAAATATACAAAACAATTACAGAAAAAAAATTAGTGCCTTTCAGAATAGTTTGACTTCTGAACTTTACAGTGATGAATTTGATATTTTCAAAAAGGCAAGCATGTCTCCAACTTGAAATACTAAACACTTCACAAAATATATTTACCTGTAAGAAATATAGATTAGATTGGAGACCAACTAACCAACTAATTACTGGATGTAACAGAGGGAAAGGGAATGGAAATGACATCACTTGAGGATCCACAATGTACTGACTATAATAAGGTGAGTCTGGACTCAGGAGATTTTTTTTGTTTTTCTCTTAATTTTTTCCTTTGACATGAACATAAAAAATAAAATATAACCTGGCTTTTTCAAGTTCCATATTATTTTCACTTCAAGGGAATTAAAGATTTCTTTTACTTTGAGAAATTTCATTTATTCCTGGATAAAAAGAAAACATATATTCAATGCATATTTAAGCAAAAATACATTAAAGATATTCTCTGAAACACAGATATTTGAGAAAAAGCATGGCAAAAGAAGGTAACTATCTCTGCTACTAAGAGATTGTTACAGGCTGATATCATCTAGAAAATATCACTTATCATACATTCATATGACTGTACATGTTCTTGGCAAGCTAGATATGTGTTTCTTTGGTTTTTGTTTTTGTTCAATTTTCCATTTGTTATTATCTTGTACTTTATGAAGTTAGGGTACAGAGTCCTTTAGAATGTATAAATGCATTTTTATGAATCTCGTATTGTTAGTAGAGGTAGAAAGGAACTGACTGAGAACTGGCTGCAAAAGCAGCCTCAAGATAGACTATTTTATACTACTATTGATGTTTAAGTTGCATAATTCATAAAGCACTAGTTTGGGACTATAACCCATTCTAAAATGTTTATTCAGGCTAAAGGCTAGGATTAGCCATTCACTGAGGATAAATGGTTCTTGCCTGAAATAGCACTTTTCATTTGTCACTCTAGAGTCAGTTAGTACACTTAGTGCAAGTGGGCATGCTATCTATTTACATTTTTTGTTGATTGATTGTCAGGCCAGTGACTTACATACCCCATCTACTGCTGTTTTCTGGACCTAGAACATTACCAGTACCAACAATACCGACCCAGACATCAAAATGTGTGGTTAAGTGAGTGACTGATGTGAGAATTAAGTTTCACGTTACTCTATATCTGTTTTTTTCTTCATTGTTCATTTTATTTTGGTAGCACAAACTAAAATTAATAGTTTCACAAATAGTTTTTACTTGAATTACTAGAACTAGAAAGGTTTAAAAAGTGTGCAGATCATTAAATGGAAATATGGTAAGCTGAGCATTGAGTGTGTTGCAGTTGGGGAGACAGTAAGGTGTCAAAGCAGAAATAATCAGAAGACAGTTGCTAAAACGGTTGAGCCTGGAGAATCATAGAGCTAATAAGCAGCTTCAGTTTGCAAGTCCCTGAGTTTTATAATTTCATATTATAACTAGTTTCCTTTTTTCAACCAATTATATTTAAGTTTATAAAAAGCCTCCTATTTTGGAATATTAAAACCATAAGTGTGGACCTGAGCATGAAAACTATGAAAGAAGGTTTATTTTTGTCTCCCCATTGGATTTGTCACCTCCACACATCAAACTGTAATCAGTACAATTCAGGTGCAGATACGGACTTAGATGGTGATGAAAAATGAGTAATTTAACTCTTGCGGAGAGAAGAATATATAAGACAAAACAAAACAAAATACAAATACTCTATAAATGAAGCAAGGCCAAGATAATTACAATGGCTGCAGAACTGTTTCTGATAGTCTCTAATAGTTAACTCATGTTTAACCTTATAGTTGTCACATATGTCAAATTTTCAGAAAAATGTATGATATGTTCATATCATTATTTTTAAATGTCATACTTCAAAACCTTAATTTGAAAGAGTTTGGGTAATTGCAGCAAAACGGACAGACCCGAGGGGCAGTGGGTGAATTCTGGACTCCTTTGCTAGACTGGAAGTTACCAAATCAATATACTTAGCAATGATCTAGACAAAGGAGTTCAAGATGTAGTAAAAGAGAACAAATTTTGCACAAACCCTGTGATTATGAGTTGTTCATGATTATGTTTCCAGAATTGAAATCCAACAATTTGAACTAGCATGCAATGTTTATAGTTCAAGGGAAACTGTCCAATGTGTACCCTGAAAAGAGATGAGGATTCAGAAGAGGAAAGCTGAACCTAGTCCAGGAAAGCACATGGAGTGTGGCCTGCTATCAAGGACTGAACAGAGGCTCACTAAGCCAAGCTACTAATCTTTGAAACCTCTAGACTGGAAATTGAAATGATGCTAAGGAGTTAAATGAGTTGCATTTCCTACTTGAGGTCAATATTTGAGGAGATAAAGAAAGCAGAGACTGAGAAATTGAACTTAGGCAGAATCTGAATTTAAGACTCAATTAAAATAAAGCCATGGTTGACAAATCTCATCTGGTAGGTAGCTTAAAAATGGAAGATTATGATTTTTATGAAAAGTCAAGTGTAGTTAACAGAAAGTAACACAATCAATTATTTTCTGCTCACTTACAACACCCCACATTTCAGCTCTCAAGTATGAACAAGCATTATATAATTACAAGGCAAATTTTCTACACATTTTTACAAGAGTATGATCTTGTATGTCTTCTTACAGCTATTCATATTAAATTACATGTTAATAAAGATCACCAGAAATAAAATATACCAGAGATACATATATACACCATAACTTATGGTGTCTGAAAAATGGTCTGTAGCAGTGAGCCAGAACTGACTATTTTATTTTGGTCACTGAGAGAGGTGACCCATAGTTATGCAAAAGATTCATACATGATATTTAATAAGGTTAGTTTTGTTATTATTAAATCTAAATTTTTTAATCGTTCACAGGATTGCTGACTTTGCAGTTCTTAATCCATTGGATCTCAATTCCAAGTGAGTACTTTCTTGCATAGTCTGAATCTGGACATTTACATGCTCTTATATGCACTGGAGGATCTAGTGAGAAAAGGAGAAAGAACAGATATGCCCAAGAGGGACTGCGAAAAAATGGTGACATAGAGAATCTAACTTCCCATCCCACCAATAAAGATTGACAATTGGACAGCTACCCATGCACCAAAACAGCTATGGGAGACTTAAAGTCCACTTAACTTTTAGCAATGCAGTGTAACAAAGTAACTGAGAATAATTGTACAAGAAGAGAAGGAAGATTTCTTTCTGCCTACATCATCCTATCCATCATGCTGGCACTATTCACTGCCAAGAAGGAAATTCCCAGCCAATAAGAAGTCCTTCTGCCAAGAAAGGAAAAGAAGGGTGAGTGGCCAGACCTCCAACCTCTCAGGGCACTGAGCAAAGGTCCTGATTCAGTTTCACCTCAACCAGACAAGCAAATATGAGAGGTTTTCAGCTAGATAGGAACAAGGGAAAAAAATAGCAGAGGCTAATAATATTAGCAGACATGCTACAGGAGAATATTGGTTTACAAAGACCTGCTCTGCAAACAAACTCAGCAAATTTTGCCACTGACAAACCAATGACTGGCAAGACCTCCACAGACCCCATGCAGATCTTGCCAGTTTTTGTCCCACTGGTATTTGGGTTGACTGATTACAGCCACTTGCCAGCTACCTGAGTCCGTTCCTACTCTCTCCCTGACCCTTGCCCACACAGGAGTCCAGGAGTGGCACCAGCAGCCATCCGAAGTGTCTGTGGTTGGTTGCAAGTATAAGAAAGAAGTTACCTGAGTCCCTCCCTGCCCCTGCCTGAGCCTAGGGGGCACACAGAAAGCCAGCTGTATGAGGGCAAGCTGCCACCTAGGCTCCCTGGCTAAACCTTCCATCATACCCACACCAAGCCTAGGTCCTCGAGCCGTGCACCTGCGCACCACAGTCCTGGTGCCCTTCATCAGCATCCACTGTAGCGTGCATGTCCACAGGAAGAGTGTGCAGCCAAGGGTGACTATACTGACAGCCAGAGTCCCCAGCACTGTCTGTGGGCCTGAATCAAGCCCTACCTTCAGTCATAGGCCAGCACCACTAAGCCCACCTGCAGTTAACCCCTCTGGCTGTGCACCTGCACACTCCCAGCCTGACCTCATCACTGGCTTCTGTTGTAGTATATGAGCTGGCAAGTAGAGTGTGCAGCCACAGGAGAGCACAATGACCCCCACAGCTACGTGTAGGCCCAGATTAACCCCTGTCTTCTGTTCACTGGCTGGTATCACTGTGCCAGCTGTAGCTAGACCCTTTAACTGTGCACATGCGTGTCTACATCATCACAGGCTTCCACGGCACTGTGCATGCCCAAGGAAAGCGTGTGAAACCATAGGAGAGCAGCCAACAGCCAGAGTCCAGCGACCCATTGTTGGTCCTGTCCCTTGATAATTACCCTGCTTCTTGTCACTTCATCTGTGTCTGCAGTAAGCCCATGCTACTACATAGACATCTGCAGCTGCTCCTCACAGCCAAGCATGTGCACATCACCAGCTCTAGCCACCACCATTGTCCATCCTGGTCCTTACCAGACCAGGAGGCACCAGTAGAGACTGCAATAGCTTCTGCAGCCTCTGCAAGACCCCCACAGTGCTTGCTAAAGATCACTGATGATGTGGAGCCCAGCAGCCTAAGTGAAAAGGACATAATGCCCCCTTGGACCTGATCCCTCCATGCATGCCCAGACTCAGTCCCCTGCATCACTAGATCCATGTCCACAGCAAGATCCAGCATGTCCCCACCTAAGTCCTGAGAAAGATGAATAAAGCTGGGGTCATCACATTATCTGATTTTACATTATACTACAAAGCTGTGGTGATCAAAACAGTATGGTACTGACATAAAAACATATACATAGAGCAATAGAACAGATTTGAGAGGACAAAAATAAGCCCCTGCATATGTGGTCCAGTAATATTTGACAAGGTGTCTAAGAATATTCAATGAGGAAAGAATGGTTTCTTCAATAAATTATTGGGAAAATGAATAATCACATGCATGTAAATGAAATTGGACCTCTATCTTACACGGCTCACAAAAATTAACTTGATATGGATCAAAGACTTAAACAAGATGTGAAACTGTAAAACTCCCAGAATAGAGCATAGAAAGAAACTTGACATAGGTCTTGGCAGTGATTTCCTGGATATGACACAAAAAGCACAAGCAAAAAAAGGAAAAATCAATAAATATGAACACATCAAACTAAAAAGCTTCTGTACAGAAAAAGAAATAATTAATAAAATGAAAAGGCAACCTATGAAATGGGAGAAAATGTTTTCAAGTCATATATATGATAAGTATTTAATAGCCATAATGTGTAAAAAACTCATCCAACTCAAAAGTAAAAAAAGAAAAAAATCCAATTAAAAACTCTACAGAGGGACAGAATTTGCATTATTCCAAAGAAGACATACAATTTGCAAACATATACATGAAAAAATGCTCTAAATTACTAAACATCAGGGAAATGCAAATTAGAAGCCAATGAGATACCACCTTGCACCTGTTAGAATGGCTATCAACAAAAAGACAAATGTTAGTAGGGGTATGAAAAGATGGGGACATTTGTGCACTGTTGGTGGGAATTGGTACATCTACTATGGAAAACAGTATGGAGGTTCCTCAAAAAATTAAAAATAAAAGTACCATATGACCCAGCATTCCCACTTCTGGGAATATATCTGAAGCAATTGAAATCAGGACCTTGATGAGATATCTGTGCTTCCTTGTTCATTGCAGCATTACTCACAAGAGCCAAGATATGGAAATAGCCTAAGTGTCTTTGTCAATGGATGAATGGATAAAGAACATGTGGTATACATACAAGGTAATATTGTTCAACCATGAGAAAGAAGGAAATGCTGTCATTTGCAATAATTTGGATGAAACCTGAGGGTATTATGCTAAGAGAACTATTTCAGACAGAGAAGGGAAAATACTCAGATATTGCTTATATGTAGAATCCCCCCCAAAAAGAGAGTAGATTGATGGTTACCAAGGGCTAGGAGGTTGGGGAAAGAGATATTGGTCAAAGGATACAAACTTCCAGTTGTAAGATAAATTCTGGAGATCTAATGTACAGCATGGTATTTATAAATAATTATTCTCTATTATATAATTGAAAGTTGCTAAAAGAGTAAATTTTAAATGTTCCTGCCACAAAAAAGAAATGACAATTATATGATGGGATTAGAGGTCTTAGCTAGGGCTATGGTGGTAAGAATTTTACAATATATAAATGCATCAAGTCAATACATTGTATGCCTTAAACAATGTTGCGTATCAGTTATATCTCACTCAAGCTGGAGGAAAAAAGAAATGCCAGAGAGGAATACTGGACTAACAACTAAGGGTAGATTTTCCATCATCGTCTAACAAGGGATCAAATTTGTTTTTTAAATCTTATAAAATATCCACTAAAATGAAAAGTAAAACTTTAATGAGTTAGATACAAGACACTATGTTTAAGGTTTTATTTGATAAAAGAGACTATATAATTTTACCCTTAAATTATAAAAAGTCAGAATTACAAGATACAGCATAAAAAATGAAAACAGCCAAAATAATAAAAGAATAATATATTTAAAAATATTGTGCTATCTAAAAAGCATTTATAGACATAGAGTTCCAGAGCTCAGAGATTTAAAAATTAACTAAAAACAGCAAACTAAAGTGTTAGGTATATAGAATGCTTAATATTTGATAGTAGCTTTTGTGGTTTATTATATTTACTAAAAAGGAGACAAATGCTTATTATTCCTATTATGTAGTTTAAGACTGAAAGTTTAGGTAACTTAATAACCTCCAAATTACTAGTAAATGATAAAATAAAACATACATATTCTGAATGCAATATACCTGTTCCCTTTCTATACCTTATAGGAGACAATTTTTTATTTTGTGTATCTAAATTTCACAAATCTCAGTTATTACAAAAGTAAATATACAAAACATAAAAATTATATATATTATTAATATTAATTGTATCTAACTCACTGAGGTCATTTATTTATTCATTCAATAAGTAGATTTAATTATATTCTAGGTTTCCTAGTTGTATGCTAACTGAAAGAAATAGCCACTGACTCATTAAAATACTTACCTTAAACTAGTTGAAAGGCCTTATATGACATAAGGCCATAACACAAGTCAGCAACTTTAAGGTAAAAGATGTGAAGGATCAATTTGGAACAATATTAAACAGAAAAACCTTCAAGAAAAACTGAGTTAGAGTCTGACTTACAGCAACTAATATTAGATTTGCAAAAAAGAAAAGTAGAGTAAAGGAAAAAGATGAATGAAGTGTGGTATTTGTTATGTTTTGCCTGTGTGGAATTTGATTTGACTATCGCATCAGCTATTTTCCTAACTAGGAATAGATAGAATGATTGATTGTGTGTGTGTGTGTGTGTGTGTGTGTG